>JAOWBW010000923.1:454464-493459 GCA_026119855.1 Campanula takesimana
AGGCTCACAACGCGCGCGCCTCCCACAAGCAAGGCCCAACGCGCGCGCCTTTGACAGCAGTTCAGACAGAAACAACCCTTGTCAGTTCAGAACAGAACCCAGCACTTCAACATATCCAACCTGCAGCAAAATCAAATCCCAGCAGCAAAAAGGAGTTCAAGCATCAACAACAAGCATTCTTTGGGCACACATTTGTTTGTAAAGAGTCGACACCTAAGATCGAGTAGCTAATAAAGCATAAAATGAGTAGTAAGATAACTAGGATTGTAAATACATGTTAAATGTTTTACAGGCAAAAGTAAAAGTGTTTCAATCCCTCATCCTCTCAGCCACACAGCTCGGGCACATCATCACCAGCACTGTGCTCACCCCCTGCTGCCGCTCTCGGGTCTCCTCATCATCACGTCATCCTCATCATCATCATCATCGTCATCATCATCCTCAGACTTAGATGTCTCAACACAACATCAGGACGGGTCCTCTTGGCAGCTCTCCCTGACGAACTAGTGCCACCCCAGCTCTGGCTACCTTCTCGGCTCAGACTCCTACTATGGCTACCTCCGTGGCTCAGACTCCTGCTCAGCGACTGCCTCGCCGAAGAGACAGCCTCATCAATGTCCAGTGCAGCATCCCTGCAGCCTTTTCCCATGCCCGAGCACCTCGGGCAGATCCTCTCGCAGCACCAGAGACAGCACCAGCAGCATCTCTAGTCATGGCAGCAATATCCCTGCACAGCTCCAGCACCCTCTCCTCCAGCTGACGGAGCATCCGCCTCATCCCTTTGTTCTGTCTACCCAAGTGCCTATAAGCAGCTACAGGTACCTGTTGCAACAAAGAACAGAAAAAGGAAGTTACATCAATACAAAGGACAGAAAAATAAGACTGGAACTGAGAAATGCAAAGACGGGCAGAAAAACATACCACAGCAGCCTGAGCGGGAGGCTCTCTCTCCGGTGATATATCCTCGGGAACAATCTCCCTATGCTCCTTAAAGACCCTGAAGTTGGAATAAGTGTAATAGGGAGGAGGCAAAGGAGGATCAAAACAATACCCGGCACCGGTAGTATAAAACCGAGCGGAGGTCGTAGGAGCAGCCTGAGATCTCCTCGGATCAGCAAACATGAAGCCTTGCATCAAGTTGTTCTCCCTGAAGAGGCCATAATCCTGATCCAAGTGAATGTAAGGGACGGCATCAAACCCTACCATGTATGCCGCGCGATCAGCCTCTGAAAGTGACCTCCAATTACGAGGCAGAAAGGAGGAACGTCTGGAACTGCGGGACGAGGGGGGTTGTTAAAGTCTGTCACCTGGGTACCATGCTGCCAGAACACTCTGTCTCCCAAATACAGAGCCATGCACTCACCCGAACTCATCAGAAGCCGAGAACGCGTAGGAATAAGAGTATGCTCAAACCAGTGCTGAACTGATCTCTACGGATACAAAGAGAAGGCAACAGACTAAGGCCTCAAAGTGTCCAAGTGCCGTCGAGATGAAGTAAGACTAATGGGGTTCGTACCAGTCTTCACATTCCTCTCCTTGTACACCCACCGTGCGCAGTCCGGATACTGGGACTGGCCTTCCTTGGCAATCTTGAAATCCCTCAGATTCAGGATAGCAAAAGCCCAAAGCTGTAGACAAGAGGCAGAAACAAAGTTAATGACAATCAACGAAAAGGCAGTTATGACCAAGGCAAGGAGAATATAAAGGGACAGTAAGTGGTATACCTCCACAGCAAGCTGAAGCCCGTAACCGAGCTAGTGGTCGAGCGGCTGGTCAAATCCATGCCGTGATAACAAGCAGCTAAGCCCGCTGCGCCCCAGTTATACTGGCCGAACTGGTCCAAATCCACTAACAAGTCAAGCAGAGCCAAAGAGGTCGAAGATCCCCCGTTGGCAAACAGAGTATGGGATAACAAGTACCAAATAAAGCAATGGGCCACGGCATCGACCCGATCAGCAGTAACACCTCGAGCCTCAGCCATCAAGATACCGAAATAGGCCCGGATTCGCCCCCATGTCACTCGAGAATTCTTGACCTCGAACCGGCAGTCAACCAAAGCCAGTAACTCGTTCGGAGTCCGGACAACCCCTCTTAAACCAAAGGGGACAGGCATCCCTATGAACGGCAAGCCCGTCAAAGCTGTGAAATCGGTAGGCGTCATAGTCACCTCGCCCATGGGTAAATGGAAGGTATGGGTGGTGTCCCACCATCTTTCTCTCAATGCCTGGACCACATCGGGGTCATTCTTCAAAGCTGGGAGGCTGGTGACAAAAAGACCAAAATGAGTCCCTGTAACTCGGGTCCGAACATTTTCAGGCAACCTCTTCCATATGGAGATGGGCCCATGAGCCCCACCACGAATCTCTGTCAGACGGGTCCACTCCTGAAAAGAAAGAAGGAACAGCGAAAATTTCATCAGCATGACTGCTAGAAAACGGATCAACACAGAGATTTCAATGGCAGAACAATGTACAAGCAAGTGTGTGAACATAAAAAATGGGCGCCCCAACATGTTTCTTACAACAAATCAGCAGCAACGAACAACATGCAAGGAATGATCAATAAAGCTGCTGCAGTAATATTTTGGGTAAAGAAAACGGAACTTCATGAAATCCGAAATCGACAAGAAAGCTGAGGGATTCTTACCAAACCCGAAGTCACGAAGTGGAAATGGTATGAGGCCGGAAGGTAAGCAAGCTCGGGTCCATAGCTTCAACCCCAATTTCGGGGTCCTCGCCCTGTGGCATCTCGAACGGAGGCGATTGTTGGCAATCCGACATCGTTTCTGTGACGGAATTGATCCTAGAGCAGCAAGAAAGTGTTTTGGGGCGATTTCTCTACGAAAACTTGGTTTGGAATTTGGAGGGTTCTTCAAATTTTTGAAAACTCGCCGAAAACAGTGAAACCGCCTGTTTAAATATGCTGAACTTATGCGTCAGGCGTGCGCCCCCCGACATACTCATCCGAGGCGCGCGCCTCCTATAACGAGGCCCGGACGCGCGCTCTTCCCATCATCAGGCAGGTTCAGAAGCAGTCTCCCATACAAGAAACCATGCACCGTATCAAGGTCTCCCCACGGATTCCGAACTCCCTAAGTTCTGTCACGGGTGACATACCCCCCTCAAGGGTCAATCTCAACATTTCATCCCCAGCAGGGATATTTTTCTGGTCACGGTCAACTGTGCCCGCACCCCACAATTCAAAAAAAGTCAAGTGTGACTCCAAGTGGCACGAGACTTCAAAGCAATACCTCATCAACGAATTTCACTAACGGATTCGTCCTCAAAGGTTCACTAACGGCCTCCCCAAACTTTCACTAACGGCCTCCTCAAAGGTTCACTAACGGCCTCCTCAAAGGTTCACTAACGGCCTCTTCAAAGGTTCACCAACGGCCTCATCAACAGATTTCACTAACGGATTCGTCCTCAAAGGTTCACTAACGGCCTCCTTAAAGGTTCACTAACGGCCTCTTCAAAGGTTCACCTCAAAGGTTCACTAACGGCCTCATTCAAAGGTTCACTAACGGCCTCCTCAAAGGTTCACTAACGGCCTCATTCAAAGGTTCACTAACGGCCTCCTCAAAGGTTCACTAACGGCCTCTTCAAAGGTTCACCAATGGCCTCATCAACGAATTTCACTAACGGATTCGTCTTCAAAGGTTCACTAACGGCCTCCTCAAAGGTTCACTAACGGCCTCCTCAAAGGTTCACTAACGGCCTATTCAAAGGTTCACCAACGGCCTCATCAACAGATTTCACTAACGGATTCGTCCTCAAAGGTTCACTAACGGCCTCCTTAAAGGTTCAGTAACGGCCTCTTCAAAGGTTCACCTCAAAGGTTCACTAACGGCCTCATTCAAAGGTTCACTAACGGCCTCCTCAAAGGTTCACTAACGGCCTCATTCAAAGGTTCACTAACGGCCTCCTCAAAGGTTCACTAACGGCCTCATCAACGGATTTCACTAACGGATTCGTCCTCAAAGGTTCACTAACGGCCTCCTCAAAGGTTCACTAATGGCCTCCTCAAAGGTTCACTAACGGCCTCTTCAAAGGTTCACCAACGGCCTCATCAACGGATTTCACTAACGGATTCGTCCTGAAAGGTTCACTAACGGCCTCCCCAAAGGTTCACTAACGGCCTCCTCAAAGGTTCACTAACGGCCTCTTCAATGGTTCACTAACGGCCTCCTTAAAGGTTCACTAACGGCCTCATTCAAAGGTTCACTAACGGCCTCCTCAAAGGTTCACTAACGGCCTCCTCAAAGGTTCACCAACGGCCTCCTCAAAGGTTCACCAACGGCCTCCTCAAAGGTTCACCTAACGGCCTCCTCAAAGGTTCACTAACGGCCTCTCCAAAAGGTTCACTAACGCCCTCGTTCAAAGGTTCACTAATGGCCTCTATCAACAAAAGCCGCTCACACAGGGAGCGCACCACTATCTCTCGCAATTTCAAATTCCTGCTTTCATCGAGTCTTTGCTTTTTTCTTGGTGATGTCCTTGGCGGGTGTTTTTAACTTTCGTCGACGCGTTTTGCTTTGCAATCCACGTCACCGAGGGCTTTGTAGACACCCCGCCTTGGACCGCTCACCCCGATTGGACATTTGATCTTGTGTTTCTCCCCATTTTAAGTGTTTCTCGTTAGTTTCTGTCACTTCCGTTAAGTTCCTGACTGACTTCGTTAAGTCCAGGGACTAAACTGAATAACAGGGCTGACTTTCTAGTCCATTCTGTCAAAATTGCCTTCTCTGAGTCGCGCGCCTCCGACAGGAGGAGCCAAACGCGCGCGCCTCCCGCCCCCAAACCAGGAAGCTCGCGCCTCTGGGCGTCAGTTATAGATTTCTGGCCAGGATTCTCTCCCTTGCTCAATTTACATGATTTTGCCCGGGAAGGATTTCTTGGTGACTGAGTTTTGGCACCAAAAACATCTCTCTTTCACCTATAAAAACCCCCCTTTACCTCCATTTTCGAGGACCTTAGACCTTTGGCTCTCAATCTCACATTTCAATAAGAAACCAAATTTCCTACTTTCAAAGCATTTTCCAAAGGATTTCTCCAAGTAATTCAACAAGAAGTGTTTGAAGTTTCTTGAAGTCTAGGTAAAGCTATTTCTTTCCCCTTCTCAACTTCATCTCTTTTCTCTTTCTTTTGTATTATCAAAGTGCAATCACCCAAATCATTTTGGGACATGACTCTAATAATCCCCTCATCTCGTTGAGGTTGGTTAAGGAGTTATCTCCTACATTCCAAACTCTATTTTAAACCCCTTTTTATGATTTGAAGAAGAAGAAGAAGAAGAACGTTTATCATTTCTGTAGATTTTGATCAAGCAAGACCAACTTTAGTTGGGCGAGATGGGTGTTTCGGTTCTTCCCATCTCGTAATCTAACCCTCGAACCTCAAAACAAAGAATCTCTGTTTTCGTAATCAACCTTAGGCTATTATCAATAGGTTTTTCTTATGTTCCTCAAAACATAGGTGGCGACTCTAAACAATCTAAAACAAGTTAGACATCCTAGGATAATTCACGCGCTCTAGCCAAGCCGTGGATCCCCGGGGTATCTACAGTAGTTCATCAAAGTAACAATGCTTGGAAAGGATTTTGGTATCTCATGGCAAAAGTATTAAGTACTCTTATCTGATCAAAGTAATGAATATTTGAATCATGGATATGATGAGAATTCTGCAGAAAGTCTGCAGAATAAGAAAAGATGAATCTGGAAACAAGATCCGTACAGCTAAATATCAGGTGTACGCCTAATCTGAAGCCGTACGGACCCTGTTTCAGAAGTTAACAGATTGTCTGAAAACTGCAGTTTTTCGTAAGTCAAAACTGATCTTTAATTAACCCTCTGGATTATGTGCTGGAAACAGCTGCGCTTACACTAAATTGAGTTCCATCTAAGGAGGTTCTACTAATACCATATTGGATATGGAATGAAAGAAAACTTGGTTTGTCTTTCATAAAGATTTGTGATATGATACTTTTGAGAAAAGTGTTGTCTTGGACAAAATCACACCTAAATCTAATTAATGTATTTTCATGAGATATCTTAATGATATTAATTCTACACCCTTAAGAGTACAAATCGTTTGTTACTCTAAGAAGAACTTTCTAGATAAATCGTTTATCTCTAAAGAACTAGTGGGAGTGAAATGTATCTCGAAGAGTTCGAGACCCAGAAAATGACATAGAACCCAAGATGGAAGTTGAACAAAGTTTCACAAGGAGTTGTGAAAATTCGTTCAAGTATACACAAGATATTTGCATATATGATAGGATTCTATCTATAACAAGAAATATTTATTTTTCATAATGGAAAGAAATAAGAAAGATATCATTGCGAATGATTGACTTATTACCTATCAAAATGCAAAGTTCGCTCCGGATTTAGAACAATGACTTGGAGTCATAAAATCTAAAAGTGCAATCCATGTATAATAATCAAGTTTGGAACTTGATTGATCTACCCTAAGTCTTAAAAACCATAGGATAGAAAATGAGTTTTCTTGGAGTAAACGGACATGGATAGCAAGGTGCATATTAATAAAGCACGACTAATTGAGTAAAGTTGACTCATAATGTCGATTATGATAAAACATTATTGCATATAGTCATGCTTAAGGATATTAGAATTCTAATTGTCATGACCTCATATTTTTGAATATGAAATATGACAAAAGGATATCAAAACAGCATTCCTTAACAGGAACATACTTTAGGATGTGTTTGATACAACCTAAAAGTTTTGATCAATAAAATTCTAATAAAATATGCAAGTTGCAGAAATCCATGAGATGGATTGAGGCAAACTGCTTGGAGTGAAATTTTCATTTTGATGTACTATTCAAAGGGTTTGAATTCATCAAAGATGAGACTTGTGATTACAATAAATTTAGTGGGAGCGTAACATTATTCCTAGTCTGATATATGTGGTTGACATATAATTCATTTTGAAAGAGTTTCTAAATGAAAGACTTGGATAAAGCCGCTTATATTCTTGGACTGATTTATGGAGATAAATCTAAAAGGTTGATTGGTTAAAGTCAAAGTACAATAAAAACAAGATAGTGAAAAGTTCACTATGTAAGACTCTTGTAGAGGTTACTTGCAAAAGTCTAACGGCATTAATCTTTGCAAGATTTAGTCTTAGTGGAAGATTAATGAGCAAGAGCACATGATTAGGATTCCATATGCTTTGGCAATTGGATCTATCATGAAAGCCATTTTAATGTACTAAGACCGTATGTCTCATATACTTGGAGTATGAAGAGATAATACCAATCGGATCCTAGTGAAAGTCACTAGATAAGAAACATTCTTATGTACTTGAGAAGAACTAAAGGATGCATTCGTGATCTTGGATGGAATGAAAGATGATCTTGTAACAGTTACATAGATGCATTCTTACAAACCAACAAAGATAAATATTGCAGTATAAGTACATGTTTATGTTCAATAATGGTATTAGAAGAGTACTAAATGTACCATTACTATTCTACAAAAGGTTGAGTATCTAGTAACATTAGATGTAACTAGAAAATTGTTCGGATTAATATACTAATTAGTAAACTAGAAATCGTTTCTAGTGTCACTAATTTAATGGACCTTTACTGTGCTAATAACTGTTATTACACAATCCAAGGTGCCAATGTCTTATCTAAACCTATACTCGGACAGTTCTGTCTTATTCGAGAAATCGTCAAAGATGGGAGATGTCTAAATATGCAAAATACCTTATGATGATTAACAAGGATAATCGTCCTACATAAGCTCGCTTGCAACTATGATGGAGATCATAACTAAGCTTAATGGGTATTGGATACACGTTGATTGGGCCTAGTGCAAGTGGGAGATTGTTGGATATTATGCCCTAGGCCCTTGAGAAAGGCCTATGCGTTATATCATAGCTTCATTGTTATAGAGATAACAAACCCGATTATTATATCTTTTGCATTTTTATTATAATAACCATTGTCCCTATCACTTATGAAGATCTAGCATGAGTTTAATGGATAATCATGTGATGATTATGGTGCATAGGATGCAGATTAAACTTGTGGGTACTTGTTGGGGAACAAGGTACTGGATAGACCCGTTATGAGATTTATGTCATGGTCAAATGTCATAATTAAATCTAATAATAGTCATACCATTTGAATCCTTAGACCTGAGATTATCATAGTCTTTCACATGATGAACATTATGTTTGACGTACTCAAACGCCACCTTTAACCGAGTGGTTATAAAGGCTACGATTGTCATAATAGGATTCCTGTAGGGAAGAATGATAAGTCAAGATAGGATTTGTCCCTCTCTCAAGAGAGATATCTGCTTGGCCTCTCGATGAGTAAGATTGATAATAGTGTACGGCTGTACCCAAATGAATTGATGTGTTCAATGTCATTTGCTCATATCAATCTACTCGGGATCGAGAAAGCATTGGACAACATAAGTTGACTTGGACCATGACTTATGTCCAATATGATATCGTGTGACAAAGGGATTGTGATATGTTCTATAAGGTAACTTTGGACTTTCAAAGTTATACTAATTGGGTAGTCATAATGGCTTGCTAGAGTCCGCTTATGACTTACGGGTTCTGACTGGTTCGGACTCGTTGCCAACTTAGTATAATCCTATTGGGTCACACACAATAGAACGGATTGAAAAAAGGCTAAAATTCTAGGAAAATAAACTGGCCACGTACGGCTCTTGGAGTGGCATACGGCTCCTGGAGAGCCGTACGGCCGCCCCGCCCGTACCAGTCCAGTTTATTCAGTTTTCTTGACAGAAAAGGAATCCCGAGCCCAAAAGGAATTATGTCAAACCCTCATATAAGATATGTAGCCGGGTTTGACAGCTTCTAATGGTGATTTTAGAAATCACAACCCTTTGTTTTAGAAAAAATAAATTATAGAGAGGTAGGATTATTTATTTTGTGATTTAGAATCATCAAAATACAATAATCAAAGAGCAAAATAATTCCGACGAAGAAATCGTTTCTTCATCAAGCCTTGGGTCTAGCAATCCAGATCAAGAAGGTGTTCTTGATATCCGTTCGACGTGTGGATACCGATGGAGGGTGTTTTCTTTAGCACCTTAAAGTCCGTGTTCATGGATTCGATCTTCAAGGGTATGTTTTCTTTCATCTTGTATTTAATTTAATCAACATGCACGGATCCGGGCTCTTGGGTGTTTGATTTATATGTTTAATTCCGCTGCGCATGATGCATCAAAACCTAACAAAAACTCCATATGAATTGTGGAGAGGCAGATCACCCAACATTGCATTCTTCAAGATATTTGGATGCAAATGTTACATCTTGTTCAATGGTAGAGAGCATCGATGTAAATTTGATGCTAAGGCCGATGGAGGTATTTTTGTTCGTTATTCTAAACATTCCAAAGCTTTTCGTTGTTTCAATAAGACATCATTAAAAATTGTAAAGTCAGTCCATGTTACATTTGATGAACATGATCTTCTTGAGCCACATATGGCTCCAAATGTTGCTGATGATTTTAGTGGTTTTGAGACAGGTACATCTTATCCAAATCATTCAGCTGCAGATGACCAACCTACGCAAACCGCACCAACAGGTTCTCCAGCCGCACCAAATCAAACCGCAAGTGGTGTTGCTACAGAACCACTGTCATCTGATCCCATTCAAACCGTTGAACCAGTTCCAATCATCACCTTCAATGAAGATTTCAATGATTATCAAGAAGAGCCTTCTCTAGAAAATCTTCAAGAAATAGTGGTTCATGAAGATCTCCCTCCAAAAATTAATGAGCACAGAGACCATCCAACTACTAATGTTATCGGTCCTATCAGTTCTGGTGTTCAAATAAGAGGAAGCTTAACTCATAGAGATAATCACAATTTGTTCACAACCGTACTGTTATCTCAGATGGAACCGAAGAAGTTTGATGAAGCTCTAAGTGATCCTAGCTGGGTAACTGCAATGCAAGAAGAGCTTAATCAGTTTAAAAGATGTAGAGTTTGGACTCTAGTTCCAAGACCCAGAGATCAAACTGTAATTAGAACAAAATAGGTATACAGAAACAAGATGGATAAAAATGGTACTATAACAAAAAACAAAGCTAGGTTGGTTGCTCAAGGTTATAGGCAAGAAGAAGGGATTGATTATGATGAAACTTTTGCCCCTGTAGCCAACTTGAAGCCATTAGATTGTTTATGACCTATGCATCCTTCAAGAAATTCAAGTTATATCAAATGGATGTGAAGAGTGCATTTTTGAATAGTGAGCTACAAGAAGAAGTCTATGTAGTCCAACCGCCATGATTTGAAGATAACAAATTACTTCATCATCATCTTCAAGCTCAAGAAGGCCTTGTATGGACTCAAGCAAACTCCAAGAGCATGGTATGACACTATCTAAATTTCTTATTGAACAAGGCTTCTCTCGAGGTAAAATTGATACATATTTATTTATAGCTAAACACAAAGGTCATTCATTATTAGTTCAGATTTATGTTGATGATATTATTTTTGGTTCTACTAATGAAATTATGTGTGTTAAGTTTGAGAAGCTAATGAAAGGTAAATTTGAGATGAGTATGATGTGAGAGTTGACATTCTTTCTTGGACTCCAAATAAAGCAATGTCATGATGGAATCTTTATCAACCAAGCCAAATACACCAAAGACTTTATCAAGAAATTTGGGCTTGAAACCGCAAAACCAGTTGACACCCCAATGCCTAAGGCATGCCGTTTGGATCGAGATGAACAAGGTAAGAAAGTTAATCAAACAATCTACCGAGGTATGATTAGCTATCTTATTTACTTAACTGCAAGTAGGCCAGATATCATGTTTAGTGTTTGTGCTAGATTTTAAGCTGACCCTAGAGAATCTCATCTTATAGCTGTTAAACGTATTATTAGATATTTATGTGGCTCTGTTAACCTTGGAATTTTGTATTCTTGTGAGAGCCCGCGCGCGAACCTTTTAGAAATCGGTCCGTACGAACGCGGTTTGAATCCGCTCGGTTTCTCATAGCGGTTTCTCTACCTTGGTTTTTTGAAAAGCAGAGAGTCGTCACCTCATTTTATTTTAGGGAAAATAGAGATAAACCCTTTTTTGATTTGAAGTGGGTTCGGGGGCTAAGTTACGAGAGGAGAAGGTGATTAGCAGCACTCCGCTCGCCCTTACGGTCTCTAGCATGCTTCCGCCTACGCTTTACTTTAATTGCCTTATTATGGAAGATTAATTCTTTATGCCTTAACTTTAAAAGAATGTGTATTTGCGTATAAGGGTGTCTCCTAATCTAGGTACATTCGTTTAAGTCACGGCCGGGAATCGGCTTGGGTGGATTCCCGATCGGTTTTCGAAAATGGTTTTGTACATGTAAAGAAAAGAAAAAATATAACCGGGAAGGGGAATGAATACGTTATATACAGAAGGGAAACAAATCCCTTGAAAGAATGAAAGTCCGCGCCGAGGGTTAGTATAGCAATGCTGGACCACCTTCTGTTCGTGAAGAGATGTACCAATCCGAACCTAATCCAAACCCAGAAACAAAACTTGGGATTTTCTCCCAACATGTTATATATAAATTGTTATTTTTTATATGATTTATGGACTAATATTTACAGTTCGAATCATGCCAAGAACACAAACTTAAAATCTGCCCAGAAATGTAAAACAGGACATGTATCATTTGGATTCAAAATTTACACTATTAATACATGAGAATTTGAGGAAACTCAAAACATGAAACTTCAAGATAAAATATTTAATATTATGTACCCAAAAAAGTTTGTAAAGAAAATGAGTTTTCGTTATCCAAAACATCTCTGACATTTTCATGTCAGAGATGAACATGCACAAATTTGCAGATCAAGGGTTCAAACAATAAATGGAAAGACAAGTTTATTCTTATGGGAAAATATAATATTTACATGATCATTTTCCTCTGTTTGTGTAGAACAAAAACTCTTTTGAAGTCTAAGACCAAAAACCACGTTTGCTATACATAAACAGGTCAACAAGACAGAAAGGTACAGATTTACAGTCTACTGGAAACTTGTAAAAGCTATGAAAACATTCGTGTCAACTCATTCAAATGGCATGATATGAGCATGAAACTTCTTATGGGAGTAGATATACATGTTAACATAATTATCAAAAGAGTATCTTTCATCAAAATCTAATCTAAACATGAATATACATGAGGAAAAGGAAAGAGGATAGATTATATGCATGCTGAGTAAAAGAACCATTCTTTGCTTGGATTTGAGAGTTAAAACATGAAATCAGCACAAGAATTAACTTAACACATATATATAAATGCTAAGACAGAAACTTGAACATTTATAATACATAGAGTATGTTTATTCACAAAGTTAAAACATAGTTACATAGACAAAAATGGGGAATTTAGTCACTAGTTGACTAGATTCCCAAACAACTCATGTAAACTTACATATTATCACATCTAAGGTTTACAAAAGGAAAACTTACCTAGATTAGGGGGGGGGGGGTGCTTCCTTTGCTTCCAAGGGAAGGCTTTTTTTTTTGTTTGAGTTTGATGGTAGGATTGCTTGAAGATTTACTTGAGTTTGAGTTGTTTTGTGGTGGTTTTGTGGTGGTCTTATGGTGGTTTAGTGGTGGGCTTGTGGTGGTTGTTTGGTGGGGCTATGAAGGAGGTAGAGAGAAGGTTTTGGACAAATTATAATAGAGAGAGAGTTGGGAGAGAATGGTTAGGAGAGTTGGGATTGTGTAGTGGAGTGAATTGTGTGGCCATTTTGGGAGGTCATTGGAGAGAGGAGGGAGGAGAGAATTGGGGGGCAAGGTTTAGGGTGTAGGGGGTAGGTTGTAGGGTAGAAAAAGTTGTGGTTGTGGGAGGAAGAGTGAAGAGTAAGAGGAGGAAAAATGGGGCAAGAAAATGATCATCTTTGACAAAACTGCACAGGAGCTCGACCAGGTCTGCACGGCCGTGCGGGCCAAAGGGCGCGGCCGTGCAGCCCGGCCAAAGGTCAGCATTTTGATTTTTCTTTTTATTTTCCAGCCAACCAATGTGTGGCACATGTCCCTTCTTGGCTGGTCTTTTGCTTGCTCTTATGGGCATCCTTTCTGGCTCCGGCTTTCGGCTCCGCAACTGCTCCGTTGTGCGCGCACCGGTGTCCCTGTTGTCCGCGGGCCCAACCTCGAACTCTATAGTCACTTTCTTGCCCCACCGCTCTCGGGATGATATTTGAATAGGCTCCCTTTCTCGTGTCGGAATTTCGCAGTCAGTGAAGATCTCGAGGCCGGGCTTTCTGACGCCCTTGTCGTTAACCCATGGCTCGGTAAAGATCATGTATGGAACATCTTCCCCTTGGCGAACAAAATAACCGTTCAGTGTGTTGTGGTAGGGCCTCAAGTTGGGGATTTCATATTGTCGACCTTCTTTGCGAGCTCGGGTATTTTGATTCTTGACTGCTTGCTCGTACTTTAAGTCATCTTCGGTAGGCTCATACCCCAAACCAAACTTGTTTCTGAAAAAAGGAACTTCTACGGGGTGCAATATTCCTTGTAATGATCAAAGTAATTCAAGAAATGAATAATAATTGCATCTCGTTAATTTGGAATGATTTGGGTATTTGTTTATGTTTTAGACCGCATCCGTAGTTCAAACAAACGAAGACCTTTTTTTTTTTTTTTTTTTTTTTTTTTATGTGCACCCTGTTTTTTGCCTAGACCGCCCTTTCAGGTTTTCAATCTAGCGGGCTTCTTTTTTTGCATGTGCTCTAATTTTTGCCTAGGCCGCCCTTGCGGGTTTTCAACCTAGCGAGCTTTTTTTTTTTTTTTTTTTTTTTTTTTTTTTTTTTTATGGTCTTCATTTATTAAGCGTAGAATATCTTCAACTTGTCGAGGTTGACTTATTTTGGCAGCTGGTCTCCGTCTAAATCCGCAAGTCGGACTGCACCACCGCTTAGTATCTTCTTGACCACGTACGGACCGATCCATCGAGATCCCCATTTTCCAAGGGGGTTCATGGCATTAGGAGGGTGTTGTCTTAGGACCAAATCTCCCACATTGATGTTTCGAGGCTTCACCTTTTTGTTGAAAGCCCTTGCCATTCTTTGTTGATAGGCTCTCGTATGCTCGAGTGCCCTTAGCCTTTTCTCGTCGAGTAGAGCTAGCTGTTCATATCGACTTTGCATCCAATCGATTTCATTGACTTGGTTCTCGAGGAGGACCTGTAGGGATGGGACTTCGAGCTCTATTGGGAGTACAGCTTCGGAACCATACACCAATGCATAAGGAGTTTCTCCAGTTGCTGTCCGTATTGACGTGCGGTAGCCCCACAATGCTAGAGGTAGCTTTTCGGGCCAATCATTTCCGGTGGAGGCCATTTTCTTCACAATGGTCTCAATTGTCTTATTAGCTGCTTCGACCGCGCCGTTTGCTTGAGGGCGGTATGGAGATGACTTGTGCTTGGTAATCTTGTATTCTACTAGGAGCGCGTCCATCTCTTTCTCAAAGTGAGAACCGTTGTCTGAGATGATTTCATGAGGAACGCCGTACCGGCATATGATGTGGGTCTTCACGAATTCGGCCACTTTCTTGGCGTTGAGAACCCGGTAAGCCTGTACTTTGACCCATTTTATAAAATAGTCCACAGCTACTAGTACGAAAGATTGTCCGTTGCTGCCAGTAGGGTGAACTTTGCCGATGATGTCTATGCCCCAACAAGAGAAAGGCCATGGCGTGGTCATGTTGTAAAGCTGTGAGGGCGGAGCGTGCTGTAGGTTGGCATGGAATTGGCATTTGGCGAACCTTTTGACTTTCTCGATGCAGTCTCTTTCCATGGAACTCCAATAATAACCCATGCAGAGTATCTTCTAGGTCAACATAAACCCGTTCGTGTGGGGCCCACATTCACCTTCGTGGATCTCATGCATTATTTCTTGAGCTTCGGTCTCATTTGCGCATAGGAAATTGATCCCTTCGTGGTGCCTTTTGTAGACCCGGTCTCCGATTAGTACATATCGAGAGGCTAGTCTTTGCAACGCCATTTGAGACTTCTTATTGCTATCCTCGGGATAAGCGCCATTCTTGAGAAAATTTATGATATCTGAATACCACGGGGAATTTTCCTGGACCTCGTTGACCTCGATACTCATGCAGTATGCCAGACAGTTTCTTCAGGAAATTTTAAAGGGCTTCACCATTTTACCCTCGGGCATTTCGACCAGTGAAGCGATGGTGGCTAGTGCATCAGCAAAACGGTTCTTGTCCCTTGGCAAGTAGTTGAAGGTGATTTCTTGAAACTAGTCAACCAACTCCTCGAGATGTTGACCATACCGTTGCAGAGTCGAGTCTTGAATCTTCCACTTTCTAGATGTCTGATTGATGATGAGTAAGGAATCACCAAATACCTCTAAGCTCGTGACATTTCTCTTGAGGGCCGCTTCGAGCCCCGCTATGCATGCTTCGTACTCGGCGATGTTGTTGGTGGTTTCAAATTCGAGGCGGATAGCGATTGGAGTATACATATCCTTTGGATAGACAAGTAACATCCCTATGCCATATCCATGCTTATTGGCCGCGCCATCGAAAAAAGTTGCCACTTATCTTCCTCTGTTGTAGCGTAAATTAAATGCTCGTCGGGGAACTGTACGTCTTCCCCCTTCACTTCGTCACACGGAAATTCAGCAAGTTGATCACTGAACACTTTCCCCCTGATGGATTTGAGTGTGACGTATGTGATATCGTAGCCGGCGAGCATGAAATACCATTTGGCTATTCTTGTTGACATGAATGGTTTCTCGAAGATGTAGCGGAGCGGGTCCACTTTTGCTACCAACTTGATTGGGAAGGCCTCCATGTAGTTCTTGAGCTTTTAAGTAACCCAAACCAATGCCGCACAAGACTTTTCTAAGACAGAGTAGTTCTTCTCAGCTCCTTGAAACCGGTGGCTGACAAAGTAGATAACATTCTCTTTTATGGAGTCTCGCTGTTCTTGTGCTAACATAGCCCCTAGGGCTTCATCATTGGCAGTGAGATAGAGCAAGAGAGGCTTCTCCTTGTGCGGTGGAACCAAAACTGGAGGGCATGTCAAGTAATGCTTCACTTGGTCGAAGGCTTCTTGGCAAGCATCGGTCCATTCTTGAGCCACATTCTTCTTGAGTAGCTTGAAAATCGGTTCACACATGGAAGTAAGTTGGTGCACAAACCGATTGATGTATTGAAGTCTGCCCATGAAACCTTTGATTTCTTTCTGCGTCTTTGGAGGAGGCATGTCAATGATTGCCTTGATCTTGGAGGGATCGACTTCAATTCCCCTTTCAGTGACCATGTAACCGAGAACCTTTCCTCTGATGACCCCAAAAGTGCACTTTGCGGGGTTGAGTCTCATGTTGTGTTGTCGGAGTCGTTCAAAGAACTTGCGAAGATCGATCAAATGTTGACCGTTGGTTCCTTTCGAATAGATGATCATGTCGTCTACATAGACCTCGATCTCTTTGTGAATCATGTCATGGAATAGATCTGTAACAGCCCTTTGGTATGTAGCCCTAGTGTTCCTTAGCCCGAACGGAATGACTGCGTAGCAGAAAGTGCCCCACGGTGTTGTAAAAGTTGTCTTGTGTTGGTCCTCCTCGGACATGAGAATCTGATTGTAACCGGCAAAACCGTCCACAAACGAGCGGACTTCATAGTTGGCAGTCGAATCGACGAGCATGTAGATGTATGGTAGCGGAAAATCATTTTTCAGGGAAGCTTTGTTCAAATCCCAGAAGTCCACACAAACTCGAACCTTGCCGTTTGCCTTTCTGACTGTCACAATGTTGGCTAACCAAGTCGGATACTCAATGATTTTGATGAAACCCACACTGAGGAGATTTTCAATCTCTTCTTTGACTTGTAGGGACCATTCTGGCTTGATCTTTCTGAGTTTCTGCTTTACTAGCTTGGCGTCCTCTCTGATCGGAATTCTGTGCTCTGCGGCCTTTCTGTCCAAACCCGGCATGTCTCTGTACGACCATGCGAATACATCCACAAATTCTTTGAGCAGTGCAGTCAATCTATCTCTGTCTTCCCCCTTGAAGAAGCTGCCTATCTTCGTTTCTTTCGGCTCTTCGTCGGTACCCAGGTTAACAACATACAATTCCTCATCAGCCCCTGGACCATTTTTACCACGACAACGAACCTGTTGAGCTAGTTCTAGGTATGTTATGTTTTCGTGGTCTATTTCATCATAATTTGAATCGTTATTAACTTGTTCATTAAGTTCGTTATTAGTTAATTCATCATTTATGACGTTTGCAATCTCGGGGTACTCAGAAATATCGAATTTTTCATTATCAAAGAAAGGAAGCACACGCTCGGCTATGGCCTCCATATCCTCTTGGGTGAGGGTATTAGAAACACTCTCGGACTCAAAAGTAAGTGTGATCCTCTCTTCCTTTGTTGCTGTGCGGGATATGCAACCCATTTCTCGGACTAAAAATTCCTCATATACCATGAGCCCCTTTGTAGAATACCAGTTGTTGATTGGCTCGGAGCTTGGCTGGATCTCGCTAATAGATGGACTCTCCATTTCTGTGTTGCCGGAGATAGCGTTGACTTGACAATCGTCCATAATGGCAAATTCTTCGAACATGGAGGCTAGATCGGATAGTTCTTCCCCCACGGTAATCTCTACCTCGGACTCTATAGTCACTTTCTTGCCCCACCACTCTCGGGGTGACATTGGAATAGGCTCCCTTTCTCATGTCAGAATTTCGCAGTCAGTGAAGATCTCGACGCCGGGCTTTCTGACGCCCTTGTCGTTAACCCATGGCTCGGGAAAGATCATGTATCGAACATCTTCCCCTTGGCGAACAAAATAACCGCTCAGTGTGTTGCGGTAGGGCCTCAAGTTAGGGATTTCATATTGTCGACCTTCTTTGCGAGCTCGGGTCTTTTGATTCTTGACTGCTTGCTCGTACTTTAAGTCATCTTCGGTAGGCTCGTACCCCAAACCAAACTTGTTTCTGACAAAAGGAACTTCTACGGGGTGCAATATTCCTTGTTAATGCTTCCCTAGGCCTAGACTGGGAAAGTGATTCATGTTCCTCATCATACGGAGTATTTTAGGATTACCGAGGGTCCATTGCCCGTTTCCCCTTTCTTTGTCGATGGCGTTGACGCCGGAGAGAGTGGAATCTTCTATCCCGTGTTGGTGAACGGGTTGTCCCCCATTTCTGTAGATGTTGACATTCTCGGCCATAACGGTGACTATCTCGTCCCCATTTCTGATCTTGACACATTGATGGAGAGTGGAAGGGACAGCATTGGAACTGTGGATCCAAGGTCGGCCCAAAAGTAAGTTGAACGAAGCTGGGACATCAAGTACGTGGAATGGGACGGATATGATCATGCTTCCAAATTCGATATCGACTTCTAGCATTCCCATGACTGTACGGGGCAGTGCTGTCGTACCCTCTAATGACTTGGGTAGAAGGTTGTAAATCGGAGCTTTTGAGCCCCAGTATGCCCATGACTCGGCTAGGCATTAAGTTGAGTGCGGAACCACCGTCTACTAAAACTCTTGAAATGGGTCTCCCCCTTGCCTTTACTTTGAGGTAGATGGCTTCATTGTGATCGGACCCAAATGGTGGGAGGTCCATGTTGGCAAAAGTGATGACATTGCCGAAGTGAATGTGACCTATCATTGCCGTGAGGTCTTTGGGAGTTGTGTCGGGAGAGACTGATGTGTCATCCAAGTTCTTGGTGACGAGGTCTCGGTGCTTCTTTGATGATGCAATAAGGTCCCAGATGGATATGTTGGCTTGTGTCTTCTTGAGTTGTGTTAACAAAGGATCTTCGGGTATGTCGCGTACTTGCGATATTGGAGAAGAGGTGTTAGTTGCTGTATTTTTGGGAACCGAGGCGCTCGCTATTACCCGGCCACTGCGGGTGAGCACATTCACGGACCCTTGTAGCTTTTTCTTCCTATTCTCTAAGACTTCCCTCATAATCTCATCATAAGTCACAACATAACAAGAATTATCAAGTTTATTCATGCCATCGGAGCCCTCATTCACAATTGGGATCGAATGAGTGGTTCCTTCAAACTCTCCTACCTCTATTACATTGACACCACCCTCATTAGGGATTATGAATTCCTTCTTGTCTATAAGGTCTTGGATGGTGTTGCAGATGGAGAAGCAATCCTCGATGAGGTGGCCGGTGCATTGATGGTAATCACACCACTTGTTATGGGCATAGTTGGGACGGAGCGGTTGTGGTTTCTTGTACCCTTGAAGAGGAGTGATTTGTCCCTTGGCCTTTAGAGCTTCATAGGCCTTAGTGATGGTCATGCCATTGAGAGGAGTGTAGACGCGGTCGTTTTGGAATTGCTTGCCTTGTGGTGGAGGGACCTTCTTGTAATTCCCCTTGTCGGTAGTAACGACATTGACAGAAGCCTCTTTGTTTGAATTAGAGGCGGCCTTGTAACGGTAAGTAGAAGTGGCTTTCTTAATCTCTTTGAGCAAGCCCCACTTAGGTGGGTGCGGAGATCAATCTTGAGACACTTGAGGAAAATGTCCATTTTCTCTTTTGTGTTTGGCCTCTCAACAATTTCAGAGAGCTTGTCATTCCATCTCCTTGTGAAGTCAATGAAGGACTCATTGTCTCTTTGAGTGGTGTTCTCAAGCTCTTTCCTTATGGGCCGGTGAGTGGTGTTGCCTTGATATTGATTTTTGAAGGCAAGCATAGTGGCGTCCCAATCAAGACGGAAAGTGAGCGGGAGAGTTGCAAACCAATCTTTTGCCGCCCCCTCGAGGGTGAGAGGAAAGCATTGATCCATCACTTTTAGGGAGACCTTTTTCGGAACCATAGCCCAAATACATGTCTCGATATGAGCCATCGGGCATGAGTTGCCTTTAAACTTGCTAATGTCGGGCATCTTGAACTTGTCGGGGAGAGAGGCCATCGTGCTCATAAGAATGGATGACTGATAAAGGCTTGTGTTGGAGCCTTTTCCCATGTTGAGGCCGTCAAATTTCTGATCAATGTAGGCCATGATGGAGTCGACCATTTTGTGGTCGTTGTTGTCGGTGCTTGGTTCCTCCACTTTTTTGGTACGGGCACTAACATATGGGATTTCAAAAAAGCCTTGGGTCCACTCGGATTCCTCATTGTCATTAACCCCCTTGTTCTTGGAGAGCTTGAGAAGCTTGGCTTTCAATTTGTCGACCTCGGCCTCGTGGGCTTCCCTTTGACTGTCGACATGAGCTTGCCACAAGGCTTCTTTGGTTTGAGCCTCGTTGTTGAGAGTGGTGACTTGTTGTTGAAGAGTTTGGACCATGGCAGAGAGTTGCTCGAGATTCATGGTGTTGTTGGTGCTGGAGTCACCGGCCATTGATGATGCAGAAGCTGTTGGAGTGATCGGTTCACGGACAAGCCTGTTGGATGAATCCCTATAGACGCGTAGAGTACCAATCGGACCTATAATTGGAGAAGTATCCCTTGTCAGTCTCGGTTCACACTTTCGGCCCATGAAGAGGTTGAGAACACAAAGTTGGGCACACGACTCGAACCACATAAGAAAAAGATAATGGAATCATCACACTAGTATATAGACCATCTCGCGGTCCTATATACACATCGGATTCCATCACGTTTGTGAATCCTACATGTATCGGGATTAAACTAAATTAATGTAGTAAAGCATACATGCGGGGACAGATTTTTATTTTTGTCCAAGATAACAACTTTTGGGGACGGATTTTTATTGCGTCCGTTTCAACAAGTTGGCATGTATGATTTGAGAACATTAGTTTAGGGAAATCTCGGTACATGAAAACCGACTTGGTAACGGAGTGTTAGACCCTAACTAGAATTGTGTGGTTTGTGCTCGGCTAAAGAGAGGCTTAAAGGTCACCCCCGGCATGTAGTCATGAACTACGCCACGGGCTGAGGTTTACCGCTTCGAAAGAGTCAAGGTCGAGTGGAGCTTGAAACTTTCTAGGATGGGCCTCGACGGGTTTAGGGTTGGACTTGTGCGACTCGATAGTGAGCAATTCATAGAAGTAATGTGCATGTAGTGTGAGGTCTATCACGTGACAAATTTTTTTTTATTTTTTTATTTTTTGAAAAGAAAAGATAAAAAACACATAAACATGTAAATTACAACTCCCGAATCACCCGTGTGACCGGTAAATAAACACAAAATTAAAACAGTCCAAGGGTCTAATTCTATTCTGATGCAGGCAACTGTGCCCACACCCCACTGTTCTGTTTAGTCCCTGAAACTTGTTCTTATCCTGGAAATTGGCCCAGAAGCGCGCGCCTCAGGCTGGTGTTGTGGAAAGCGCGCGCCTGGCGCATTGTATATGGGAGGCACCCGCTTCTGGGCTAACCTGTCAAAACGTCAGAAACTTATGGACTCAGGGGATTGCCCTGGTCCTGATTGTGTGATGAAACCCCTGCAATGTTTCTTAGCATGAAATAATAGGAAGAAATAGGAAGAACACATGGAAGGTGGGCGATTCTGGAATTTGATGTGGGACGCGCTCGCTTTGGACAATGAAGGTCCGAGGCGCGCGCTTCCCATATCAATTTTCAGAATGCCCAGAAAAGTGAATTATGAACAGAAACACAAGTTTAACCCTCAATCAGTCCCCAGCGGAGTCGCCACTGTAGTTACCCCGGGGAACCGCGGCTTGGCTAGAGCGGTGAATTAACCTAGGATGTCTAATTGATTTTAAGAGTCGCCACCCACGTTTTAGAGGAACGCGAGAAAACCTAAGAAAATAGCCTTTTTTATTGATTACGAAACCAAAGATTCTTGAGATGAGAGGTTCGGGGGTTAGGTGACGAAATGGTAAGTACTTAAACACCCATTTCGCCCGAGCAAAGTTGGTCTTGTTTGTTCATAATTCACTTTAAAGATAAATGTGTTCTTCCTATTTGATTAATGGTAAAAAGGGGTCTTATTGTTTAAAATGTAGGGAGATAACTCCTAGACCAATTCAATGTAATGAAAGGGCCATTGGTGTCATGTACCAAATGGTTTTGGGGTGATTGCACATTTGATTGAAGAAGAAGAAGAATTAGAAGAAGAAGAAGAAGAAGATTAAAGTTAAGACATTTTACCTATAATATCCTTCAAAGAGAACCTCTTGAAAAGTCTTGAAGAAGAGGTTGAATACTTGGAGAGAATATCTTTAGTAAATTGCCTAGAGTAAGGTTCAAGGTGAAAAATTCTTAAGGTGCCAAAAGAGGTCAAAAAAGGGTCCAAAAGTCCTCCCTCCAATGATGGATTGGAGGGGTTTTTATAGTTGAAAAAAGGGAGTTTTTGGAGCCAAACGGAGTCTCCAAGAAATCTTTCCCGGGCAAAATCATGTATAATGAGCAAGGGAGAGATTTTTGGGCAGAATCTGTAACTGACGGACCCCAGAAGTGCGCGTATCCCACCTAGGCAGCGGAAGGCGCGCGCGTCTGGTCTCAAGGGGCGGAGGCGCGTGACTCTGAAAGGCAAAATCTGACAGAATGGACTAGAAAGTTAGAACAGTTATTCAGTTTAGTCCCTGGACTTAACGGAGCCCGTCTGGAACTTAACCAAAGTAACAAAAACTAACAGAAAACACTTATAAGAGGGAAGAAACACAAAATCAAGTGTGCAATCGGGGTGAACGGTCCAAGGCGGGGTGTCTACACCAGTTTGTCCCACCAGACCGCAGCAGTACTCTTCAATCGGATAGCCACCATCTTTACTTGTTTATTCGGAGGTACCTCCATAACCTCAAAAAAATGATCAACATCATTCTGCCAATCCAGAAAGTCTTCAATCCCCATGGTTCCATAGAAAAAGGGAATATCAGCCTTAATTCTATAATCATGGCGATATCGATTATTACCCTGATCCGGCTCCTCCGCATGAACAACCTCGTCATCGGAATTGGAACTGGAATCCCCCTCTTCCCGATTTTCTGCCCTTCGAGGACGTCGAACCGGTTCATTTATCATGTCTCTCTCACCACGGTTCTGATCAGCGTTAGCGTTTTGACCTTGTTGAGCAGTCACCAACGCTGCAATCTGCGTTGTCAAGGCAACAATAGCGGTGGTTATACCAGCGATATCTGCCTTCGTCACTCCTTGATCCCCCATAATGATTCAGTGACAAAACTGACAGGATAAGGCCTGATCTGCTGCCAACTGATGCAGAACGGAAGCAATATTCGTGAATAGCAATCGTTATACACAAGAGTTTACAAGCAATAAATCCTAGAAAATATAAACTTGAATCCACCAGAAAATAAGAGAAAACTCTTTGGAATAAAATTCATAAACTGACGGCTACAGAACAAGAAAAGTGTTTAAATACCCCTAGGGCAACTAAAAACGAAAACCCTAAACCAAACGAAATAAGGAAATAAAATCCGGAAATAAAAATAACTGTTTTAAATATTAAAAGGCTGTTTTCGAGCCCTAAACGGACTCGGATGCCCGAAAAGCATCGTACATCATAATAATCAACTTGTAAACTTGTCAACTAGATTCTTATTGGTACAAGAAATTGTTCAAGAATTAGGAAAGTTGTTTTCTAATGAGAATAGAATTACTTTGTACACAAAACATAGGATTCCTTCTCTTTTTAGGGTTTTAGTTATTTATGTGACTATAAATACAACCATCTCCCTAGCATAATAATCAACTTGTAAACTTGTAAACTAGAGCTAGTGCTAGAGAGTAGTTCAAGATGCTCAAGAAGTTAGATGGAAGTTCAGAGAGATACAAGAGAGATCTATAATTCTAGATATAGGGTTTGCATAGTCAATAGTTATTGTGATCAATAATTCGTGCCAACTAGATTAGTGTGATTTGTATCTCAGATTGCTATTGATAATAATATATTCTCCCTTCGCCTGTGGACGTAGCCAAGTTGGTGAACCAGGTAAATATGAGTTCTTGTGATTGCTTGATTTTCTCATCAAGTCTTGTTTATTGCTCTAACAAGTGGTATCATAGCTCTGGTAACAGACCAGAGTTTTGGTTTGTGGTTAGAGATTCAGAGATTCCGCTGCGAAAAAACGAGAAGATGGGTCAAGGATCAGAATCGACTGACAAGTTTAACGGGAGGAATATTTATTAGTCTATAGCAGATCAAGATGAGTGCATGTGCACCGAATGTGTAGTCCACGTGTATAAAACGTGCAGTCCGCGTATAGAAAACGTGCAGTGCACATGCAGCGAACGTGCAGCTCGTGTGCAGAAAGTGTGCATTGCACATTGGTTTCTAGGTTGGACACAGATCAAGACAGAAGCCGTGTTGAAAAAATAAGGCTTATTAGCACCCTCATGACGAGTAAATTTAGTACAGACAGCTGTAGATACCCCGGGGGAACCACGGCTTGGCTAGAGCGCGTGGGTTATCCTAGGATGTCTAACTTGTTTTTAGAGTCGCCACCTATGTTTTGAGGAACATAAGAAAAACCTATTGATAATAGCCTAAGTTTGATTATGAAAACAGAGATTCTTTGTTTTGAGGTTCGGGGGTTAGGTTACGAGATGGGAAGTACCGAAACACCCATCTTGCCCAACTAAAGTTGGTCTTGCTTGATCAAAATCTACATGAATGATGAACGTTCTTCTTCTTCTTCTTTAAATCATAAAAAGGGGGTTTTAAAATAGAGTTTGGAATGTAGGAGATAACTCTTTAACCGACCGCAATGAGATGAGGTGATCATTAGAGTCATGTCCCAAAATGATTTGGGTGATTTCACTTTGATAAAACAAAAAGAAAGAGAAAAGAGATGCAGTTAAGAAGAGGAAAGAAATAGCTTTACCTAGACTTCAAGAGACTTCAAACACTTCTTGTTGAATTACTTGGAGAAATCCTTTGGAAAATGCTTTGAAAGTAGGAATTTGGTTTCTTATTGAAATATGAGATTGAGAGCCAAAGGTCCAAGGTCCAAGGTCCTTGAAAATGGAGGTAAAGGGGGGTTTTTATAGGTGAAAGAGAGATGTTTTTGGTGCCAAAACTCAGTCACCAAGAAATTTCCCGGGAAAAATCCTGTAAATTGAGCAAGGGAGAGAATCCTGGCCAGAAATCTGTAACCGACGCCCAGAGGCGCGCGCTTTCTGCTTTGGGGGAGGGAGGCGCGCGTGTCTGGATCCTCCTATCGGAGGCGCGCGACTCAGAGAAGGCGATTTTGACAGAATGGACTAGAAAGTCAGCCCTGTTATTCAGTTTAGTCCCTGGACTTAAAACGAAGTCAGTCAGGAACTTAACGGAAGTGACAGAAACTAACGAGAAACACTTAAAATGGGGAGAAACACAAGATCAAATGTGCAATCCGGGTGAGCGGTCCAAGGCGGGGTGTCTACAGAGCCCCTCGGCGACGTGGATTGCAAAGCAAAACGCGTCGACGAAAGTTAAAAATACCCGCCGAGGACATCACCAAGAAAAAGCAAAGACTCGATGAAAGCAGGAATTTGAAATTGCGAGAGATAGTAGTGCGCTCCCTGTGTGAGCGGATTTTGTTGATAGAGGGGGTGGCATGATCCGTTAGGTGAACCTGCCGGCTGAATATGTTGAATGAGGCCGTTAGTGAACCTTTGAACGAGGCCGTTAGTGAACCTTTGGAGAGGCCGTTAGTAAACCTTTGAAGAGGCCGTTAGTGAACCTGTGAAGAGGCCGTTGGTGAACCTTTAGAGAGGCCGTTAGTGAACCTTTGTAGAGGCCGTTGGTGAACCTTTGGAGAGGTCGTTAGTGAACCTTTGAGGAGGCCGTTAGTGAACCTTTGGAGAGGCCGTTGGTGAATCTTTGTTGACGAATCCGTTAGTGAAATTCGTTGATGAAATATTGCTTTGAAGTCGCGTGCCACTTGGAGTCACACTTGACTTTTTGACTTGTGGGGTGCGGGCACAGTTGACCGCGACCAGAAGAATGTTCCTGCTGGGGATGAAATGTTGAGATTGACTCTTGAGGGGGGTATGGCACCCGTGATAGAACTTAGGGAGTTCGGAATCCGTGGGGAAACATTGATGCTGTGCATGGATTCTTGCATGGGAGACTGCTTCTGAACCTGCCTGATGATGGGAAGAGCGCGCGTCTGGACATCGTTGTGGGATGCGCGCGCCTCGGATGAGTATGTCGGGGGGCGCGCGCCTAGCGCATAAGTTCAGCATATTTAAACAGGCGGTTCACTGTTTTCGGCGAGTTTTCAAAATTTTGAAGAGCCCTCCAAATTCCAAACCAAATTTTCGCGGAGAAATCACCCCAAAACACTTTCTTGCTGCTCTAGGATCAATTCCGTCACAGAAACGATGTCGGATCGTCAACAATCTCTCCGTTTGAGATGCACAGGTCGAGGAGCCCGAAATTGGGGTTGAAGCTATGGACCCGAGCTTGCTTACCTTCCGGCCTCATACCCACATTTCTCATTTCGTGACTTCGGGTTTGGTAAGAATGCCTCACCTTTCTTGTCGATTTCGGATTTCATGAAGTTCCATTTTTTACCCGAAATATTGTTGCAGAAACTTTATTGATCACTCCTTGCATGTTGTTTGTTGCTGCTGATTTGTTGTAAGAAATATGTTGGGGCGCCCATTTTCATGTTCACACACTTGCTTGCACATTGCCCTGCCATTGAAATCTTTGTGTCGAATTCATCCGTTTTCTAGCAGTCATGCTGATGAAATTTTCGTTGTTCCTTCTTTCCTTTCAGGAATGGACCCGTCTGACAGAGATTCGTGGTGGGGCTCATGGGCCTATCTCTATATGGAAGAGGTTGCCTGATGAAATCTTTGTGTCGAATTCATCCGTTTTCTAGCAGTCATGCTTGCACATTGCCCAGCTTTGAAGAATGACCCCGATGTGGTCCAGGCATTGAGGGAAAGATGGTGGGACACCACCTATACCTTCCATTTACCCATGGGCGAGGTGACTATGACGCCTACCGATTTCACAGCTTTTGACGGGCTTGCCGTTCATAGGGATACCTGTCCCTTTTGGTTTGAGAGGGGCTGTTCGGACTCCGGACGAGTTACTGGCTTTGGTTGACTGTCGGTTCGAGGTCAAGAATTCTCGAGTGACATGGGAGAGAATCCGGGCCTATTTCGGCATCTTAATGGCTGAGGCTCGAGGTGTTACTGCTGATCGGGTCGATGCCGTGGCCCGTTGCTTTATTTGGTACCTGTTATCCCATACTCTGTTTGCCAACGGGGGATCTTCGGCCTCTTTGGCTCTGCTCGACTTGTTAGTGGATCTGGACCAGATTGGCCAGTATAACTGGGGTGCAGCGGGCTTAGCTTCTTGTTATCACGGCATGGATTTGACCAGCCGCTCGACCACTAGCTCAGTTACGGGCTTCAGCTTGCTGTGGGAGGTATACCACTTCCTGTCCTTTTTATATTCTCCTTGCCTTGGTCATAACTGCCTTTTTCGTTGACTGTCATTAACTTTGCTTCTACCTTTTGTCTACAGCTCTGGGCCTTTTGCTATCCTGAATCTAAGGGATTTCAAGATTGATAAGGAAGGCCAGCCCCAGTATCCAGACTGCGCACTGTGGGCGTACAAGAAGAGGAATGTGAAGACTGGTACAAATCCCATTAGTCTTACTTCAGCCCGACGGCATTTAGACACCTTGAGGTCTGAGTCTGTTGCCTTCTCTTTGTATCCGTGGAGATCAGTTCAGCACTGGTTTGAGCATACTCTTATTCCTACCCGTTCTCGGCTTTTGATGAGTTCGGGTGAGTGCATGGCTCTGTATTTGGGAGACAGAGTGTTCTGGCAGCATGGTATCCAGGTGACAGACTTTTACACCCCCCTCATTCTGCAGTTCCAGACGTTCCTCCTTTCTGCCCTCGTAATTGGAGGTCACTTTCAGAGGCCGATCACGCGGCATACATGGCAGGGATTGATGCCGTCCCTTACATTCACTTGGATCAGGATTATGGCCTCTTCAGGGAGAACAACTTGATGCAAGGCTTCATGTTTGCTGATCCGAGGAGATCACAGGCTGCTCCTACGACCTCCGCTCGGTTTTATACTACCGGTGCCGGGTATTGCTTTGATCCTCCTTTGCCTCCTCCCTACTACACTTATTCAAACTTAGGGTCTTTGAGGAGCAGAGGGAGATTGTTCCCGAGGACATGTCACCAGAGAGAGAGCCTCCTGCTCAGGCTGATGTGGTATGTTTTTCTGACCATCTTTGCATTTCTCAGTTCCAGCCTTGTTTTTCTGTCCCTGATGCAATTTTTTTCTGCCCCCCGTTGTAATAGTACCGGTAGCTGCTTATAGGCACTTGGGCAGACAGAACAAGGGGATGAGGAGGAGGCTGTGTCAGCTGGAGAAGAGGGTGCTAGAGTTGTGCAGGGATATTGCTGCCATGACTAGAGATGCTGCTGGTGCTGTCTCTGGTGCTGCGAGAGGAGCTGCCCGAGGTGCTCGGGGAATGGGACGAGGCTGCAGGGATACTGCACTGGACATTGACGAGGCTGTCTCTTCGGCAAGGCAGTCACTGAGCAGGAGTCTGAGCCGGGGAGGCAGTCAGAGCAGGAGTCTGAGCCGGGGAGGCAGTCAGAGCAGGGGTGGAGCCAGCCAGAGCAGAGGTGGTGCGAGTTCGTCTCGGCGGGTGCAGAAGAGGAGCCGGCATGAGATCAGAGTTGATGAGTCTGAGTCTGAGGATGATGATGATGATGATGATGATGATGAGGATGATGATGATGATGAGGAGACCGAGAGCGGCAGCAGGGGGTGAGCACAGTGCTGGTGATGATGTGCCCGAGCTGTTGTGGTTGAGGGATTGAAACACCTTTACTTTTGCCTGTAATAACATTTAACATGTATTTACAATCCTAGTTATCTTACTACTCATTTTATGTTTTATTAGCGACTCGATCTTAGATGTCAACCTTTACAAACAAATGTGTGCCCAAAGAATGCTTGTTGTTGATGCTTGAACTCCTTTTCGCTGTTGGGATTTGATTTTGCTGCAGGTTGGATATGTTGAAGTGCTTAGGTTCTGTTCTGAACTGACAAGGGCTATTTATGTCTGAACTGCTGTCAAAGGCGCGCGCGTTGGGCCTTGCTTGTGGGAGGCGCGCGCGTTGTGAAGCCTTGGTCGGAGGCGCGCGCTTCTGGCCTGCTGAATTACAGCCCCTTTTTTTTCTGATCAGAATGTTCCAACAGCTATAATTTTGAACCATTTTCGACCAGAATGGTCACACAGCATTCTTCTGCAAACAATTTCTCCTCCTAAACCACAAAATTCTTGTCATAATGGCCCCAATGACTTTCTCTTTTGAAGTCAAGGTTTCCGTCCCCGAGGGTGAGAAGTCTGTTCCAATGGTGAACGCCGTTCCAGCTGTGGGGTCCGTCTCGATGGTGGAGAAGCGTCCGAGTGTTTTTGATCGTTTGGGAAGGCCCAATGACGATGTTGTTGACCCCGTGAGACCGGTGGTTCATGTGCGGGACTATAGACCCGTCATTTTCCCAAGAAGAAGAAAGGTAAGGGAAATTCCTCCCATGTGTGGAAGCGTCCCATGGTTGTCCCTGCTAAGGCTCCGCTTGATAAGGGCAAAGGGAAAGCCGTTGATGAAGCTCCGTCCCGTCCTAGCGTTTTCTCCCGTCTTGGCGGTCCCAAGAATGTTCCGTCCCCATCCAAGAAGACTAAAGGGCATAACAAGAAGCAATGGGTTCCCAAACCTAAGAAATATTAGATTTTTCTTTGTACCCCAAGAGATTTCAATTAAATTAGACCACTTTGTTTTAGGATTTAATGTTTTGATGTCTTTTGTTGCTCAATAAATCCGTTGTAATGGCTTGAACAATTCATTGAATGAATAAAAATTGCATCTTGTTATTTGAAGTGAATTGGGTATTTTTGATATGTTTTAGACCGCACCCGAAGGTTGCCTACGTTCCTCCAGTTGGGAGGCTCAGGTCTCCGTAGTTCAAACAAACAAAGACCATTTTTTTTATTTTTTATTTTTTGTGTGCACCCTGTTTTTTTGTCTAGACCGCCCTTTCGGGTTTTCAATCTAGCGGGCTTCTTTTTTGCACGTGCTCTAATTTTTGCCTAGGCCGCCCTTGCGGGTTTTCAACCTAGCGAGCGATTTTTTTTTTTTTTTTTTTTTTTTTTTTTATGGTCTTTGTTTATTAAGCATAGAACCTCTTGAGCTTGTCGAGGTTGACCTCCTTTGGCAGCTGGTCACCATCTAAATCCACGAGTCGGACTGCACCGCCGCTTAGTATCTTTTTGACCACGTACGGACCGATCCATCGGGGTCCCCATTTCCCAGGGGATTCATGGCATTAGGAGGATGTTGTCTTAAGACCAAATCTCCCACATTGATGTGCCGAGGCTTCACCTTTTTGTTGAAAGCTCTTGCCATCCTTTGCTGATACGCCCTTGTGCGTTCGAGTGCTCTTAGCCTTTTCTCGTCGAGTAAGGCTAGCTGTTCATATCGACTTTGCATCCAATCGACCTCGTTGACTTAATTCTCGAGGAGGACCCGTAGAGATGGGACTTCAAGTTCGATTGGGAGTACGGCTTCAGAACCATAGACTAATGCATAAGGAGTTTCTCCTGTTGCTGCCGTATTGATGTGCGGTAGCCCCACAATGCTAATGGTAGCTTCTCGGGCCAATCCCTTCCTGTTGAGGCCATTTCCTTGACGATGGTCTCGATGGTCTTATTTGCTGCTTCAACCGCGCCATTTGCTTGGGGACGGTAAGGAGATGACTTGTGCTTGGTGATCTTGTATTCTACCAAAAGTGCATCCATTTCCTTCTCAAAGTGAGAGCCGTTGTCGGAAATGATTTCATGAGGCACGTCGTATCGGCACATGATATTAATCTTTACAAATTCGGCCACTTTCTTGGCGTTGAGGGTCCGATAGGCTTGTGCTTCGACCCACTTTGTGAAGTAGTCGACGGCCACTAGGACGAATGACTGCCCATTGCTTCCGGCAGGATGGACTTTACCGATGATGTCTATCCCCCAACAAGAGAAAGGCCAAGGTGTGACCATGTTGTAAAGTTGCGAGGGTGGAGCATGTTGTAGATTAGCATGGAATTGGCATTTGGCACACCTTTTGACTTTCTCGATACAGTCTCGTTCCATAGTGCTCCAATAGTAACCAATGCGAAGTATCTTCTTGACTAGCATAAACCCATTCATGTGGGGTCCACACTCTCCTTCGTGCACTTCACACATTATCTCTTGAGCTTCGGCCTCATTGGCGCATAAGAGATTGATCCCGTCGTGGTGCCTTTTATAGACTCGGTCCCCAATCAGTACGTACCGAGAGGCTAGCCTTTGCAGAGCCGCTTGAGACTTCTTATTGCTATTCTCGGGATAAGTGCCATCTTTGAGGAAATTCATGACTTCCGAATACCACGGAGAGTTTGTTTGAACCTCGTTGATCTCGATACTCATGCAGTACGCCGGACTGTTCCTTCGGGCAATTTTGAAAGGCTTCACCATTTTCCCTTTGGACATTTCGACTAATGAAGCTATGGTGGCCAGTGCATCGGCGAAGCGATTTTTATCCCTTGGCAGGTAGTTGAAAGTGATCTCTTGGAATTGTTCAACCAATTCTTCAAGGTGCTGACCATACTGTTGGAGGGTCGGGTCTTGGATTCGCTATTTACCCAATGCTGATTGATAAGGAGCAAAGAGTCACCGAATACTTCTAGTTCCGTGACGTTTCTTTCGAGAGCTGCTTCGAGCCCTGCTATGCATGCTTCGTACTCGGCAATGTTGTTGGTAGCTTCGAATTCCAGACGGATGGCAATGGGAGTGTAGATGTCTTTTGGATCGACAAGCAATACTCCTATACCAAAACCGTGTTTATTGGCGGCGCCATCGAAAAAAAGTTGCCACTTATTTTCTTCGGTTGCAGTACAAATTAAATGCTCGTCGGGGAACTGTACGTCTTCCCCCTTCACTTCGTCACACGGGAATTCGGCAAGCTGGTCACTGAACACTTTCCCCTGACGGATTTTAGTGTGACGTAAGTGATATCATAGCCGGCGAGCATGAATACCATTTGGCTATTCTTGTTGACATGAAAGGCTTCTCGAAGATGTAGCGGAGCGGGTCCACCTTTGCTACTAGCTTGATCGGAAAAGCTTCCATATAGTGTTTGAGCTTTTGAGTAACCCAAACCAATGCTGCACATGACTTCTCTAAGACAGAGTAGTTCTTTTCGCCTCCTTGGAATCGGCGACTGACAAATAAATGGCATTCTCCTTTGTGGACTCTCGTTGCTCTTGTGCTAACATAGCCCCTAGGGCTTCATCATTGACAGTGAGATAGAGCAAAAGAGGCTTCTCCTTGTGCGGCGGAACTAGAACAGGAGGGCACGTCAAGTAATGCTTCACTTGGTCGAAGGCTTATTGGCACGCGTCGGTCCATTCTAGAGCCACATTCTTCTTGAGTATCTTGAAGATTGGCTCGCACATGGAAGTGAGTTGGTGCACAAACCGACTGATGTATTGCAGTCTGCCCATGAAACCTTTGATCTCTTTCTGCGTCTTTGGAGGAGGCATGTCAATGATTGCCTTGATTTTGGAGGGATCTACTTCAATTCCCCTTTCAGTGACCATATAACCAAGGACTTTGCCTCGGATAACTCCGAACGTGCACTTTGCAGGGTTGAGCCTCATCTTGTGTTGACGAAGCCTTTCGAAGAACTTGCGGAGATCGATTAAATGTTGACCATCGGTCCCTTTGGAGTGAATGATCATGTCGTCCACATAGACCTCGATTTCTTTGTGAATCATATCGCGGAACAAGTCTGTCACGGCTCTTTGGTAGGAAGCCCCAGCGTTTCTTAACCCAAATGGCATGACTGTGTAGCAAAAGGTACCCCACGGTGTTGTGAAGGCTGTCTTATGTTGATCTTCCTCGGCCATGAGAATCTGATTGTACCCAGCGAACCCATCCACGAATGAGCGAACCTCGTAGGCAGCAGTGGAGTCGACCAGCATGTCGATGTTGGGAGTGGAAAATCGTCTTTCGGGAAGCTTTGTTCAAATCCCGGAAGTCCACACAAACTCGAACCTTGCCGTTTGCCTTTCTGACTGTCACGATGTTGGCTAACCATGTCGGATACTCGATAACCTTGATGAAACCCACACTGAGGAGCTTCTCGATCTCTTCTTTGACTTGCAGAGACCATTCTGGCTTGATCTTTCTGAGCTTCTGCTTTACTGGCTTGGCATCTTCTCTGATCGGAATTCTGTGCTCCGCTACCTTTCTGTCCAAACCCGGCATGTCTTTGTATGACCATGCGAACACATCCACGAACTCCCGTAGTAGTGCAGTCAATCTGTCTCTGTCGTCCCCCTTGAAGAAGCTTCCGATCTTAGTTTCCCTTGGCTCTTCGTCGGTACCCAGATTAACAACATGCAATTCTTCGTCAGCCCCTGGACCATTTTCACCACGACTACGGACCTGTTGAGCAAGTTCATTTAAGTATGTTGTGTTTTCGTGGTCTATTTCATCATAATTTGAATCGTTATTAACTTGTTCATTAAGTTCATTATTAGTTAATTCATCATTTATGATATTTGCAATCTCAGGGTACTCAGAAATATCAAATTTTTCATTAGCAAAGAAAGGAAACACACGCTCGGCTATGGCCTCCATATCCTCTTGGGTGAGGGTATTAGAGACACTCTCGGACTCGAAAGTAAGTGTGAGCCGCTCTTCCTTTGTTGCTGTGCGGGGTATGCAACCCATTTCTTGGACTAAGAATTCCTCGGATACCACGGGCCCTTTCGTAGAATACCAATTGTTGATCGGCTCGGAGCTTGGCGGGATCTCACTGATAGTCTCATTCATGATGACGGTGTCATGGATGGCGTTGACTTGGCATTCATTCATTATGGCAAGCTCTTCGAACATGGAGGCTAAATCTGTCGGTTCTTCCCCCACGATGATTTCTGTCTCGGACTCTATAGTCACCTTCCTTCCCCACCATTCACGGGGCGACATGGGAGTTGGTTCCCTTTCGGATTTCTGGATCTCACAATCGGAGAAGATTTCGAGACCGGGCTTTTTGACACCCTTATTGTTAACCCATGGTTCGGGAAAGATCATGTATGGAACGTCTTCCCCTTGGCGGACAAAATAGCCATTCAACGTCTTGCGGTAAGGCCTTAGATTAGGGACCTCATAACGACGGCCTTCTTTACGAGCTCGGGCCTTTTCATTCTTGATCGCTTGCTCTTGTTTCAAGTCTTCTCTGGAAGGCTCGTACCCCAAACCGAATGTGTTCTTGACAAATGGGACTTGCACAGGATGTAGGATTCCTTGTTGATATTTCCCTAGGCCTAAACCAGGGAAGTAGTCCATATTCCTCATCATGCGGAGGACTTTTGATTGCTGGGGGTCCATGATCCGTTTCCCCCTTCTTTGTCAATGGCGTTGATTGAGACGCCGGAGAGAGTGGAGTCTGGTAAACCATGCTGAACTTGGTGGACGGGCTCACCTTTTCTGTGGATAGTGACGTTTTCGGCCATGACGGTCACTATTTCATCACCATTTCGGATCTTGACACATTGATGGAGAGTTGACGGGACGGCATTAGAACTGTGAATCCATGGTCGACCCAAAAGCAAGTTGAACGAGGCCGGGATGTCAAGCACTTGGAATGGAACGGACATGACCATGCTCCCAAACTCAATGTCTATTTCGATCATGCCCATGACTGTACGGGCGGTGCTGTCATAACCTCGGATTACTTGAGTAGAAGGCTTCAAATCGGAATCCTTAAGCCCCAGTATGCCCATGATTCTGCCAGGCATGAGGTTGAGTGCGGAACCACCGTCCACTAAGACTCTTGAGATGGGCCTCCCCCTTGCTCGTACCTTGAGGTAAATAGCCTCGTTTGTGGTTGGAACCAAATGGTGGAAGGTCCATATCGGCAAAGGTGATGACGTTGCCAAAATGAATGTGACCGATCATTGCCGTGAGGTCCTCGGGAGTAGTATCGGGAGAAATTGATGTATCATCGAGATTGCGGATGACAAGATCTCGGTGTTTCTTTGAGGATGCGATGAGGTCCCAAATAGAGATGTTGGCTTGAGTTTTCTTGAGTTGGACAAGTAGAGGATCTTCGGGAGTGTCGCGAGCTTGCGGCCTTTGAGAAGAGGAGCTTGGTGCGGAAGTGGAAGGGTTGCTTGCTATGACTCGACCGGATCGAGTTAGCATGTTGACGTTCCCATCTTGCTTCTTTTTCCTATTCTCTAGTACTTCCCTCATTACCTCATCGTAAGTTACAACATAACAAGAATTGTCAAGTTTATTCATAACATTGGGGCCCCCATTCACAATTGGGGTTGAATGGGTGGTCTCCTCGAGTTCTCCTATCTCTATTACATTGACATGTTCGCCATTAGTCACTACAAATTCTTTCTTGTCTATGAGATCTTGAATGACATTGCGGAGAACGAAGCATTCCGGTGGTGTGGCCACTATATTGGTGGTAGCCACAATATTTGTGGTGAGCATGATTGGGGTTGACCGTCTTGGGTTGGTACCCTTGTACGGTGTGACTTGACCCTTTGCTTTGAGGACTTCGAAGCTTCGGTTTGAGTCATGCCTTGGAGAGGCGTGTAGACACGGTCATTTCGAGACTTCTTCCCTTGGGGTGGAGGACCTTTTTGTAATTCCCCTTGTCGATAGTGACGGCGTTGACCGAGGCCTCTTTTGTGGAGTTGGAAGCGGCCTTGTAGCGGTAGCTAGGAGCACTTTTCTTGACTTCCTGAGCAACTCGTCCATTCGGACCCCCGCCTCATACATTTGGGAGAAATCCGCATAGCAAGCCCCACTTAGGTGGGTGCGGAGATCAATTTTGAGACATTTGAGAAAGATGTCCATTTGCTCCTTGTATTTGGCCTTTCCACAATCTCGGAGAGTTTATCATTCCATCTCCTTGTGAAGTCGATGAAGGACTCGTGGTCTCGTTGAGTAGTGTTCTCTAGCTCTTTCCTTGTGGGCCGGTGAGTGGTGTTGCCTTGGTATTGGTTCTTGAAGGCAAGCATGGCGGAGTCCCAATCAAGACGGACAGTGAGCGGAGAGTAGCATACCAATCTTTTGCCGCCCCCTCGAGAGTGAGAGGAAAGCATTGAGCCATCACCTTGGGGGAGACCTTCTTCGGAACCATTGCCCAAATATAAGTCTCAATGTGAGCCATAGGACAAGAGTTGCCCTTGAATTTGCTTATGTCGGGCATCTTGAACTTATCAGGAAGAGCGGCCATAGTACTCATGAGGATGGATGATTGATAAAGGCTTGTGTCGGAGCCTTTCCCCATGTTGAGCCCATTGAATTTTTGGTCGATGTAGGCCATGATAGAATCCACCATTTTGGGCTCATTGTTCTCGGAACTTGGCTCTCCCACTTTCTGGTGCGGGTGTTGACATAAGGACTTTTGAACAAACCTTCGGTCCATTCGGATTCGTCATCGTCATTTTTGCTCTTCCCCTTGCAAGATTAGTGAGCTTTTCTTTCATTAGCTCCATCTCGGCCTCGTGGGCCTCCCTTTGGCTGTCGAGGTGGATTGCCAAATGTCGTCTTTGCTTTGTGCCTCCTTATTAAGGGTGGAGACTTGCTCTTGGAGGAGTTGGACCATGGTTGCGAGTTGCTCGAGAGTCATGGTATTGTTGGTGTTGGAGCCGCCGACCATTGTTGATGTAGGAGCTGTTGGAGTGATCTCTTCACGGACTAACCGATTTGCCGAATCCCGGTAGACTCTGTAAGTACCAATTGAACCTATATTGCAGAAGAGGCCCTTGTCAGTCTTGAGTAACACTTGCGGTCCACGAAGAGGCTTAGAACACACAGTTGGGCACACGACTCGAACCACATAAGAAAAGACTCTTTTTTTTTTTATAAGTCGGAGGGATGGATCCTTTTTGGGTTTCTAAGAAAATAATGGAATCGTCACACTAGTATATAGACCATCTCGCGGTCCCATATACTCATCGGATTCCATCGCGTTTGTGAATCCTACATGTATCGGGATTAAACTAAATTAATGTAGTAAAGCATACATGCGGGGACGGATTTTTATTTTCGTCCAAAATAACCACTTTTGGGGACGGATTTTTATTGCGTCCGTTTCAACAAGTTGGCATGTATGATTTGAAGACATTAGTTTAGGGAAATCTCGGTACATGGAAACCGACTTGAGTCACGGAGTGTTAGACCCTAACTAGAATTGTGTGGCTTGTGCTCGGCTTGAATATGAGGCTCAAAGGTCACCCCCGGCATGTAGTCATGAACTACGCCACGGGCTGAGGTTTACCGCTTCGAAAGAGCCAGGTCGAGTGGAGCTTGAAACTTTCTAGGACGGGCCTCGACGGGTTTGGGGTTGGACTTGTGCGACTCGATAGTGAGCAGTTCATAGGAATATGTGCATGTAGTGTGAGGTCTAACAGTGACAAAATATTTTTTATTATTATTTTTCAAAAGAAATAAAAAAACAAATAAGCACATAATTACAACTTTCGAATCACCCGTGTGACCGATAAAATAGAACATAAAATTAAAACAGTCCGAAGTTCAGAATAACCACTGATGCAGGCAACTGTGCCCACACCCCCATCATACTGCTCTGTTCTGAGACCTGTTTCTGTTCTGGGAACCAACACAGAAGCGTGCGCCTCTGAGTGTTGATACGAGACGCGCGCGCATGGCACGATGCTATTGGGAGGCGCGCGCTTCTGGGCACACCTGTCAGATTGTCAGATTTTGGACTCAGGGGATTGCCCTGGTCCTATGTGCATATTGTAACCCCTGCAGAAATGATTAGTGGAGAATAGCAGAAGAAGAAGATGAAGAACATGAAGAAGCGGGGGATTCTGGTCCTTGATGCGGGATGCGCGCGCCTTAGGCTGAAGAGGCCAGAAGCGCGCGCCTCCCCATCAGGAGTCAGAATGCCCAGAAAATGTAGATTTTGATCAGAATGCAAGTTTAAACCCTCAAACGTCCCCAGCGGAGTCGCCACTGTAGATACCCCGGGGAACCACGGCTTGGCTAGAGCGCGTGGGTTATCCTAGGATGTCTAACTTGTTTTTAGAGTCGCCACCTATGTTTTGAGGAACATAAGAAAAACCTATTGATAATAGCCTAAGTTTGATTACGAAAACAGAGATTCTTTGTTTTGAGGTTCGGGGGTTAGGTTACGAGATGGGAAGTACCGAAACACCATCTCGCCCAACTAAAGTTGGTCTTGCTTGATCAAATCTACATGAATGATAAACGTTCTTCTTCTTCTTCTTTAAATCATAAAAAGGGGTTTAAAATAGAGTTTGGAATGTAGGAGATAACTCTTTAACCGACCTCAATGAGATGAGGTGATCATTAGAGTCATGTCCCAAAATGATTTGGGTGATTGCACTTTGATAAAACAAAAAGAAAGAGAAAAGAGATGAAGTTAAGAAGAGGAAAGAAATAGCTTTACCTAGACTTCAAGAGACTTCAAACACTTCTTGTTGAATTACTTGGAGAAATCCTTTGGAAAATGCTTTGAAAGTAGGAAATTTGGTTTCTTATTGAAATATGAGATTGAGAGCCAAAGGTACAAGGTCCTTGAAAGGGAGGTAAAGGGGGGGGGGTTTTATAGGTGAAAGAGAGATGTTTTTTTGTGCCAAAACTCAGTCACCAAGAAATCTTTCCCGGGCAAAATCCTGTAAATTGAGCAAGGGAGGAGAATCCTGGCCAGAAATCTGTAACCGACGCCCAGAGGCGCGCGCTTTCTGCTTTGGGGGCGGGAGGCGCGCGCGTCTGGATCCTCCTGTCGGAGGCGCGCGACTCAGAGAAGGCGATTTTGACAGAATGGACTAGAAAGTCAGCCCTGTTATTCAGTTTAGTCCCTGGACTTAACGAAAGTCAGTCAGGAACTTAACGGAAAGTGACAGAACTAACGAGAAACACTTAAAATGGGGAGAAACACAAGATCAAATGTGGCAATCGGGGTGAGCGGTCCAAGGCGGGGTGTCTACACAGCCATTCAGCAGGAATAGTTGTGTAAG
>JAOWBW010000923.1:493559-533504 GCA_026119855.1 Campanula takesimana
TTACTCAAAACGTTCCCTCATCAACAAACTTCACAACAAGACTCCGTATGAACTTTGGCGTGGTAGAACTTCCAACATTGCATTCTTCAAGATCTTTGGTTGCAAATGTTATATCCTCTACAACGGAATGAACATAGAGGTAAATTCGATGCCAAAGCTGACGAAGGTATTTTGTTGGGTATGCCAAACACTCTAAAGCTTTTTCGTTTTTAATAGAACTACATTAGTGATAGTTGAATCTGTACATGTTACATTGATGAACATTCTCTCCTTGAGCCACTTTGGCTCCAAATGTTGCTGATGATCCTATTGAGCTAAATGATACAGGTGCTCCTATTTATGTTGCGCCCACTCAAGATCAGAATCTATCAACACAAGGAAATCCATCTACATCAAATGCGCCTAATTCAATTGTATCATGCGCCTGGTGAATCATCTATTGCGCCTCACTCAAATGAGGCGCCTCATGATTCCTCTCACGCGCCTATTTCTACTGCTGCATCTGGTGTACAACCCAAATTTCAACTCTGAGCCAGTTCAACCCCTAAATTTCAATGACTTTGATCTGGTGAAGATGTACCAATTGAAGACCTTCAAGTCTCTACGACTCAACCTAACTTACCTCCTAAAATTCATGAAGTTAGAGGTCACCCAATTGCTAATATCATCGGTGATCTACAAGTTGGTGTTCGTACAAGGAGAGCTACAAACTTTGATGCTTACACTGCTTTTATCTCTCAAATCAACCAAAGAAGGCTGATGAAGCGCTCCAAGATCCTAATTGGGTTGTTGCAATGCAAGAAGAACTCAATCAATTTGAACGATGTAAGGTCTGGACTCTAGTTCAAGACCAAATGATCATGGAGTAATTGGTACAAAATGGGTGTTCAGGAACAAGATGGACGAGAATGGAACCATCACGAGAACAAAGCAAGATTGGTTGCACAAGGCTATAGGCAAGAAGAAGGAATTGACTACGATGAAAACTTTTGCGCCCGTAGCAAGACTTGAAGCTATCAGATTATTTCTAGCTTACGCCGCTCACAAGAACTTCAAGTTATATCAAATGGATGTGAAGAGCGCGTTTCTAAATGGTGAACTCCAAGAACAAGTCTATGTTGCTCAACCACCTGGGTTTGAAGATTCACAATTTCCAAATCATGTGTACAAACTCCAGAAAGCTTTGTATGGACTCAAACAAGCACCAAGAGCATGGTATGATACACTATCAAAGTTTCTCATCGAAAAAGGCTTCACTCGCGGTAAAATCGATACAACTCTTTTCATTGCCAAACATAATGGTCATAAATTACTTGTTCAAATTTATGTTGATGATATTATATTTGGTTCTACTAATGAATTGTTGTGCAAGCGTTTTGAGAAACTAATGAAGAGCAAGTTTGAAATGAGCATGATAGGAGAACTCACATTCTTCCTCGGGCTTCAAATCAAGCAAATGAGTGAAGGCATCTTTATCAATCAAGCCAAGTACACAAAGGACTTAATCAAGAAGTTTGGACTTGAGAACGCTAAAGCATACGATACTCCAATGGCCACCGGCAACAAACTCGACAAAGATCTAAAAGGTAAACGTGTTGATCAAACGCTCTATCGAGGTATGATTGGCTCACTCCTTTATCTTACTGCTAGTAGGCCTGATATTATGTTTAGTGTTTGTGTTTGTGCTCGCTATCAATCCGACCCTAGAGAAGCACACTTAATTGCTGTGAAACGTATTATAAGATATCTCTCTGGCACTGTTAACCTTGGACTTTGGTACACCAAAGATTCGAACTTTAAACTTGTAGGTTATTCAGATGCGGATTACGCAGCGTGCACATTGATAGGAAAAGCACTAGTGGCACTTGTCATTTCCTCGGATATCGACTTGTGTCATGGGCAAGTAAGAAACAAGCTTCTGTATCTGTTTCAACAACCGAAGCCGAATATATCGCTGCGGGAAGTTGTTGTTGCCAAATACTCTGGATGAAGCAGCAATTGGTGGACTATGATATCATCGAAGAAAATTGTCCCATCTACTGCGACAATACATCAACAATTGCGGTTTCTGAAAATCCTGTCATGCACTCAAAGACCAAGCACATCGACATCAAATATCACTTCCTCAAAGACCACGTGGAGAAAGGCAATATTCATTTGGAACACGTGGGAACCGACTATCAAATCGCCGACATTCTAACGAAAGCACTTGACGCGAAACGGTTCATGTTTTTGAGAGGCGAAATGGGTATGCTTGAACTCAACTAAATTCAATATAGTTTTTGTCAATACTAATGATCTTATGTTTGTGTTGAGTTATGAAAATATTAGGTACAAATGATTAAATCAATTTTTCAAAAGTTTCAAGGAAACTATGCGCCATATATGCGCCTTACTAACTGCGCGCCATCCCTCATTTTCTGCGCGCACAATCCATGCGCGCCTATCAATCCATGCGCTTAAAACGCTTATGCGCCTTAACCATCTCTTATGCGCCTTGATGTGTAATGCGCCTAGATGAGTATGCGCCTTGCTGAAGTAATGCGCCCCTTCATGCGCGCATTAACTATTGCGGCTCAATCATTTCTCAAAATTCAATTTCAATGATTGAACGTATTAAATACACAAGTACCAGGTATGTTAATTCTGTTCATTTATTATAGGAATCTATGTCTTTTGACATTCCTTTAATTGTTCAAGGGTACTTGTGCAATTAAATTTTTTTTTTCCTCGTTTTACGCTTTTCGAAAAATTTTATTTTATGGGATATATTTCTTGCACCCCAAACTTACACCAAAATAGATGTTTTTGGTGTTTGTGCAAAAATTAGTCAAAATTGCTCATACACTTAAAGGGAAAGTGGAGCAGTTTTTCTAAAAACTAAAATGTCACATCATGACACTTTAGGTCATTCAGCCATTAATGCCCTTCAAATCCCAAAAATCCCTCATTAATGAATGTCCTTTTTGTCATGATGAGCCGCCATTTTCAAAATCCCTCATAAATGCCATCCTTTCAACTTCCCATCTTTTAAAATTTTGACTGTATTTTTTCATATCTGTGCAAAATTTTGAACCTAACCTATAAAAACACATCATCACCTTCCTCTCTTCTCACCTACTCTATTTCTCTCTCTCTCTCCCCGTCTCACTCTCTCTCTCCCAGAACTCGTATCTCTCTCTTTTCATCCTCTTTTTTCTTCTTCATTTTCTACATATATATATATATAAGTTTATGGGTCCTAAGAAAGCATCATCATCTACACAAGACGAAATGGTATGAATTCTCAACCTTTAATCTCCTTACATTTCTGAATTTTTTCGTCATTTTCAGTGTTTTTTTTCGTTTTTACAAAACCCGGATTCATTTTCCTTTGATTTCTCTTATTTCGATGATCCGTTTTCTATATCGTTTGTTGGGTTGTGTCCTATTCTTAATTTCGAATCTTTTAAAACCAACATTTCAACGATCAATGCGTTGTTTGGTACAAATCTGAATTTTTGTTTTCAAAATTTTTCAAAATTTTCGGTCATTCTTTTGATCATTGTGCTTTCATTATTGATTTGTTCATATTTTTGTTTACATATTTAGATTCCTTGTTGTCATGCGGTCATTTTGGTATATTATTTGTCTAGTTTGGTGAAGTTTCATGATTTTCGTGTTCTTGGTGTTCTTCGAGCATTCAAGGGTCGTTCTTCGTGTTCTTCGTCATTATTGCATGTTTTGGTCTCTAAAAAATTTTCTATCTTGTTTTCGAAAATTTGAACTTTTTGATTTTCATTTCTGTCTTTTGAATGCTTGTTGTTTGTTTTTCTTACTAAGTTAAAATTCTCACGATATGCGCCTATATACTTCTTTATGCGCCTATTCTTTTATGCGCCTGAATACTTTCTGCGCCTCTACTTGTATATGCGCTTAAATCATTCTGCGCCTAAAACCTTATGCGCCTAACTTCGTACTTAGTCAAATTTCGTTGTTTTATTTTTCCTTAGTATTCACATAGAACCATATTATGCGCCTTGTAACTCTATGCGCCTTTAATATTTCATGCGCCTAATTCAATCATGCGCCTTGATTCTCTATAATTTTGTGCGCCTGATTCTATTATGCGCCTATTTATTTTTTATGCGCCTATGTTACTTTGATCATTTTGTCTCTATGCGCCTATGTCACTTCTAACATCAATCATTTTTTTCAGGACCTTGCAAATTTCAAATTAGAAGAATCTCTTGATCTATTAGAGCTGTCTGGTGAAGTGATGGGAAGAGAAATAATTGAAACCCTGCGCGTTGCTGGTCTGCTCCCCTTATTCACCATGGACCAAGATTTCTATTCTGCGCTCCTCGTGGATGAGTTCTTTTCCACTGCTGTTCTAGTGGAAATTGATGTAAATGGGCGCACTCACTACCGGATTGAGGCGCGCGTTCAAAATATTGACGTCCATATTTCATCATCTGTGATTCGACACTTGCTTGGTTTTCCATCTACCGGTGAAGATCGCATTATTGGGCGTCCGATGACTTACTCTGTTGATGATCAGAACAAGATGGCTGCCTCACTTCTAAATATTCCCACGCTTCAAAATAATATCAAAAACACCGAAATTCGAGATGGTGGAGAACTCTTGACTCACATCGCGCACTTGGTGGGAACTTCGATTGTTTTCAAAACTGGGAACGTGAACCGATTCACGGTGGAACAATGGGAATACACAGCTGCCATCATGGCCAAGGAGAAGCTTCACTGGCCTCACATTCTGTTTAAGACCCTGCGTGAGCAAATTGATAAATTTGTGAAGAACAAAAGTGATGGAAAGACCCGATTCCGCTCACACTGCCTTCTTCTCACAAAACTTTTTCTAACTTACCCTGAGTTAGTTAAGTTTTTGAATGAGAATCCTGAATATAAGATCAACGATGTTCCAATGTTTGGTAAAGCTAATTTGGACCTCAAAAGCGCAGAAAGAAGCCTACAAAGCGCGCCAAAGGCATTCAAATCAAGACTGTTGAAGGCTTAGTGGATGAAGACACAGAGTCCGATGATGCGCCAGTCCTTAAAAGCGCACCTTTGATAAAGAGCGCAGTGAAGGCAAGCGCTAGACAAAGCGCTGATCCCGTGCCAGGCGCAGAGAAAAGCAAAGGAAAAAGAGTGGTTGATGACCCTCCTCGTGCGCCAATCAAACGTACTAGATTTGAAACTGATGAAGAACGAGATCTAAGGCTAGCGCAAGAAGCCAGCAGGCTTGAGGCTCAAAGAAAAAGAGATGAAGATTTTCAAGCTAAACAAGCTGCTGAGTCAGAAAAGTTAGAGCGCATGAAAGGCGCTGGATCAAGTGCTGATATTGAGAAAGGGCCTTCTGTTTCCGCGCCTACCCAGCACGCGCCTTCTCAACGCGCCTCTTCTCCCCGTGCGCCCTCATTCAAATTTCAACGGACCAACGTGTCAAGGGTACAACTCCTCTCTGATTTCTTCGGCGATGACATTTCAGACATAGAGGAACCAGTTCAGGGGGAGCAAGAAACCATCCCTCAGCGCACTCCTTCTCCAGTTGCGCCTCCACCTGGACCAGATCAGATCACAAAAGAAACTATTGATGTTGAAACAGTTGTTGTTGAAACTGTTGATGTTGAAACTGAAGATGAATTTGAGTCTCCAACTCATTCACCTCCTCCTGCGCCTCCATCTCCTTCTGTGCCCCTTCAAGATTCAGCGCCCCTTCAAGATTCTGCGCCTCCTCCATCTGCTCCCGATTTGAGCGAGGTACTCTCCATTCTTCATTCTTTACAGCAGGGGCAAGCCAATTTAGAGCAAGGACAGACGCATATAAAGTCTCAATTTGAGCTTCTTACTTCCTTACTCACTGATCAATCCGAAGAGATCGCTGCCATTAAGGGGGAGATGAACTCTCTCAAGGACAAACTCTCTGCTCCTTCTCCTCCTCCGGCGCAGACTCAGGTTCAAGCTCATACTGATCAGGCGCACACCACCGCTTCTGCGCCTACTTTCATACCTCAGTCTGCTGCGTCTCAATCCAACATGAACGTGCTAGTATCTAAGTTGGATGTCTTAAAAGAATTGGTCGTCACTCATTTCACTGCTGCTCACTCTAGCTCTGACAGACGCGCCGAACATATTTCTTCTGATATTATCACGGCTCAAAATGCCATTGAAGCTCACATTCAAATCTTAGAAGAAAATATTTCACAGCAGCAGCAAATCACTCAGCGTTCCATTGATGAATACCAAAACATCAATGTGAATCACTTGAGTTACATTAGAGACGGTATCACTGCCACTCACTCCAGTGTCACTGACACTCAAGGGTTAGCGAACCGTAGTCATCAGCTCGCAAAGCAAATTCAGCGTTCTGTTTCAGAGATCGTTGAAGGTTTGAAGGAAGATGATGCGCCTCCCAACCCTTAGTTTCTATTTTTTTTATTGTAAGTTATTAGAACCTTTTTGTAATAGAATCAACTCTTTTGTGATAGTGATTTTGTGCTTACTTGTTTTAGCACCTTTTGTTTTTGTTCTTTTCAAAACTTGTAATTTGTAACTCTTACACCCCAAGTTTTAATGAGAACAATGCATCACTTATTATCAAACCTTGTTCACTCAAACTCCTTGTTTGTAGAACAATGAATATTGTTTAAATTCATATGCATCATATTGAATTGTTTCATACTTTCATGCATTAAGTTTAAACTTGGTTTAAACACATTTCAAAACTAAAAATCATATATCATTTTGAATGTGTTAAACTGTTGTTTCTATCTTTCCATATGTAACTCTTTATTCTTATTGGAATAGATTAGGAATCTATATTTTGGACTAGTGTGTGCATTAACTTGAGACATGAATTACCAATTTCATTCATTTGGACATGTTCTTATCAAGTATAATGTTTGTCCTTGATATAGTAGGTAATGGCATCAATCAAATAGGGGGAGATTGTTGGGTATGCCCACACATATCTCAGTTTTTAGGTAATAGAACTTATTAGATTTGATTGATCCATCACCTAAGTTTTATTTCATGGACTTTAGACCCACATGTAAGAAGTATTTATACTTCATTTTTTAAGTTGTCCATTGTTATAGAATAGGCTTAGAAATAGGGCAAGAAGATCAAGTTTCAAAAAAATTCACTCAATGAGTTTGAGCCGCGCCTATGCGCCTCCTGCGCCACGCGCCACGCGCCTTCAACATTCGCGCCATGCGCCATTTAGAGCGCGCGCATAAGGATTTCTTCATAAGCTTTGTTACGCGCCTATGCGCCCCTTGATTTAAGCGCACGCTTACTGTGCGCCTCTTGGCTCAATGCGCCTATTGGCTCAAACGCGCCTCAAAGTGTTTATTCAACACTCAGTGATTTATTGAAGACTCGAAGACTTGAAGAGAATTCAAATTACGCCAATGATCCAACGGTGGTTAAAAGATGCATATGCGCCTAAACTATTGACACGTGTCCACAACGGTCACATTTATGTGAGTGTCAAAATGGCCATAATATATGCATGCTCCAATCAACGAGCGACAGCTCATCTTATCCACAAGGATTTCCAACGGCTAGTTTTTTTGAAGTTCACTATAAATACCCCATAACTTCAACATTTTGAAGTTGCTGAGTTTTGCTAAGAATTTCAAGAATTTCTCTCTCTAAGCATTCGTTGAAGATTTGAAGATTGCCTTCGTTTTTCCAGATTTCTCAAGAACATCTTCATACCTTCATCCTTAGCCCAGATCTTCAAGCCTTAACACTTTAGTTTCTTGTGCTCTCCATCTCAAAGATCTAAAGAGCCTTGATTCTAAGAACACACGCACCTCTTTAAGATTAATCATTTAGATTCTTCTTTAAGAGATACACCGGTTATTGTTTTGGATTTGTTCTTTCATAATAATAGATCTTGAGTTAGTGTATAAGCTCAAACATTGTAATTTGTAACACTCACTCATTATATAAAGATCTCGATTAGAAATCCAAGACTAACCATCTTGGTAGAGGACGTAGATCTTTCATTGATCGAACCTCTCCAAATAGCTTGTGTTATTATCTCGTCATTTCTTTCAAGTTATTATTTTCACTCACTATTTGCTTGTTTACTCATTGTAGATTGATTGAACTGAATTGTGTTGTGTTGTTATATCATTTGCCTTAGTTCCTTATTTCAACCACTTTGAGCCAAAATACTTAGAGTGTGTGTGCGCCCCTTTATTACACTTTGCGCCTATTTTCATTACTAAATTCCGCTGTGCATTTCACTCACTCACTTAGGTGCATCTCATAACGCTTACTTGATAAAGTGCGCATTTGCAATTGAGTTTTTCAAGGGTACGAAAAGAATTTTAAAACAGCTATTCACCCCCCCCCCTCTAGCTATTTTTCATACCCTTGTTGCCCTTTGGGACCAACAACGTATGTACTCAAAACAGTTCAAACAGAAACATCAAACACACACAAATATGCAAGAAGTCAACTAACGGGAACGGGAGTTTGACCCACACAAGAATGCCCCCGAACCTTCTAGAAAGAAGTCCGAAAGCACTCTAATCCCCAGCGGAGTCGCCAGTGTAAGGATCCCGCCCCAAAAATAACACGAGCACGTTTCAAGGGCGAAATACTAAACACGGGAACCGGACCAATTTAACGGAGTCGCCACATTTTGTTAATTTTAAACCCAACAAAATGACAAAGGTTTGAGTTCAAAGGTTCGGAGAACAGGTTACAACTTGGGAAGAGTTTTTACGTCCTCCCAAGTTGCCTCGGACAAAGTCGAGTCTCCCTTGTTAGTTAACAAAAGTGCATGTGTGTGTGTGTGTTTTAACGGAAAATCTTTGTTTTAACTTTTTATTTATCTTTTCAACTGAAAAGGGGGTTGTTTGACAAGAAAACAGAAGACAGAAGGGAAAAATGGTCAATCTCCCCATACGGCAAAAGTAGCCGTACGGATGGGGAGACCACTCCTGGGATTTTACAGTTTGTTCAAGCAACAGTCCAGTTCCAGGCAGAAACAGAGCATTCTGCTTGAACTGGACCAAACTGTTCTGATTCCAGTTTGTTTTTCCAACACAAAACAACATTAACAACTAATTCCTATGCCATTTGATCATCAAAGAACCTCCCAAAATAAGAGTTTGGGCATGATCAAAGGCAATCATGGGAGAAACATGAAAAAGGTGGCCAATATGCCCTTTTGAGCCATAGTGACCATTTGATGAGTAAAGATTGAAACTTTACCATCAAAATGGCTCTTCTAGGCAAGATTAATCCTTTAGGGACAAGAACAAACCATAAAGATTGGATCTTTATTACCCAAACTTGGGAATTTTGGGCTAGATCAAGGTGATGAGGATAAAGATTGAGACTTTATCCTCAACATGATCATCATAGCTTAAAATGAGCAAAATGAACAACAAGAGCATCATCCATGACAAGAATGTAAATGAACAATCAACAAGCCATGATCAAACTAGGTTTGAACCTCTTCCACACAAAGTATGGAGGGCACCTTTGATCATCTCATGGCTTGGACTAAGAAATATAAATAATAATAGATATATGTATATTGCTTGAATGGACAAGACTTGCAAGAATGTAAAGATCAACAATAAATGACAAGATCAAAGATAAATAGAGTTGTTAGATGAAGAGAAGGGAGGGGGAGAAGGTGGCTTTACCTATCTTGGTTTAGGCCAATCTTCCTTTCTCTCTTTCACTCTTTGTTCACTCTTACTCACACTATTCTGAGGTGAATTCGACAGAGTAACCTTAGTTCTAATGTTTCTCCCCCCCCCCTGAAATGATCAGCAAGGGGTTCTATTTACAGGGACTGAGGGTGCCCAAACCAGCCGTACGGCTAGGCCTCTCTAGTACCCAAAGCATCCGTACGGCTCAGCCTGGCGAGCTTCTGGATTTTTCCAATTTTATACCAGAGTAGTCCTGGAATTTATAGCTTATCCTAGGGAGGTCCTGGCCTATTAGCTTATCCCTGAAACGGTGCTAAGGCTACCTCTAAGATAGGTCGGTTTCAAATTGGGGTACTTACACAAGGTAATGAGGATTACTATCCTTATCAGGACTCTACTTCCCAAGAATACGAGTTCTACATCAATACTGGCTCTTTGACTTCCTTAACAAGTCAGGACTAATTCACCAACACATATAAAAACAGGCCCTCAATACAAGAAACAGGTAACGAATTCTCTTGGGTCTTACTCTGGTCAATTGATTACTAGTTGTTTTATCTCACACAAAGCATATTCTTACTCTCACGCCGGAGGGCCTTCGCCGGTGAAGCCCCGACTAGTTTACGTTTGTTGTTTCATGTGTGTAAATCCGATCGAGGAGTTCTCTTTGCTTGAATTATCCGAACAGTTAGACGAAAGGCTGATCCGGTACGTTTTTGGTAGGCCCGGTTTCGGGCCTGTGCAACCAGCCCAATTGCACAGGGCCCACAAAATTTGGGGGCCCCATATTTTGAATGTATAGTATATATATATATATATATATATATATATATATATATATATATATATATATATATATATATATATATATATATATATATATATATATATATATATATATATATATATATATATATATATATATATATATATATATATATATATATATCAGATACCGAATTAGAACAAACAGGCTAATGTGGCATGTTGGTAAAGTGTTCATGATTTGTCTTGTCATGCCCGTGTTCGATTCCAAGGAGTTGCATTATACAATTTTTATTTCATTTTTCCTTTTTTGGACTTTTCTCCTATTTCTAATATTGGGCTTCTTTTATCTTATTTGGGCTTTTCATTCATTTTCATTGTTGGATATCTCTCCCCTTCTTTTCTAGTTTATGTTTTCATTCATTTCCCCCCCCCCCCCACCCAAAACTTAATTAGAAAGTTTGATTTTCTTTTAGTAACATATTTAATTTTAATAAATTATTTTCTTATTACGTCAACATTATTGTAATTATTTTATTGTGTAATTTATTTTATTACTAAGGGCCCCAACTTTCGTATTTAGCACAGGGTCCCTATAATTATTGAGACAGGCCTGGTTTTTGGCAGCATCAGCAACTTATGTTGAGCATTTTAGTCATTACACTCCAGATTATTTGGTCATAAATAAAGTTGAAGGTTAACAATAGAATTTTTAGTTAATGAATAGTCGAATCTACAAAACAACGTAAAGTTATTTATTGCCAATTGTATTTATAATAACCAAAATTTTGCAATTATTTTTTACTTTAACTTAATTATTACCTTGTGTGGGAATGAATGTAATAGTACATTATTTGGTAAGGCATGTTCAGATGAATAAATGGCTGGTGAGAGTTGTTGAATACGGGAGATATCAGTTATTGTCCTCTGCAAAATGTTGATTGGCCTTGGTTCTCCATTTATAAATATGGTACTGAAAAGATTGATCAATCTATCTAGGAGGAGTTAGAATAATATTGTGAATTAGTGAGAAAAATTAAGAGGATGTGGAATATATTTGGAAATAGGAAAGGAGGGGCATCTGGTTTCTCATATAGTTCAACAGCTGAGGAAGTCACACAAGGAATTGATGGTTCAGGCCTAACTGCCATTGTCACAGGTCTAATTTACTTACAATTCACTAAGTTTTACTTCCTCCCTTCTGAAATGAATGTCCGAAAAACTTTGAAATTTGCTCTTGGCCAAGATTTTTTTTTTTTCCGGATATTGACTTAAGGACGGAGGGAGTATTCATTTTACTTCTCTTCATCCAATTTACAAGCACTAAGGATTTGTTGAGTCATATATAATGTTTTTTTTTTTTTTTGTTATATTCAGGGGCATGTAGTGGTTTGGGAAAGGAGACGGCACGGGTTCTTGCTCTTCGTGGCGTTCATGTTGTTATGGCAGTAATAGATGCAGATGTTGGAAGAAAAGTGAAAGATGATATCGTACGTGAGTATGTTCCTTCTGCTAAAATTGATGTTATAGAGATAGATCTCTGCTCATTGGCCTCTGTAACGCGATTTAGTAAGTCATTGGGTCTTCCTCTAAACATCCTCATGTGAGTTAAAATTAATAGGTTTTTTTTTTTGTTAAAAAAAAAACGGATACACATTTTCGGATGAAGATTATATATTTTTAACAGCTCATGCCCTTTTCGTTATTTATGCCACTTTTTGTATATATTTGATTATTTAGCATAACAGATAATGATGGGTGTCTTTGTTTCGGAAATTGGAAGTAACAATGCAGGGATAAATCTTGATCAGTTTAAGCTTTCCAAAGACAAGATAGAGCTTCATTTTGCAGTTAACTATTTAGGTATGCAGAATTCTGTTTATTTGCTCAACTCGTGTTGTTAGTTGTTACAATCTTTTCAAAGACAATTGACACTAAATTTATATATCACTCCTTTGTTTAGGTCATTTTCTTTTGACAGAACTTTTACTGGATACTATGAAAACTACTGTATCACGAAGCGGAGTACAAGGACGGATAGTAAATGTCTCATCCTCGGGTCATTGTTACGTGCATTCAGAAGGAATACAATTTGACAAAATCAATAATGATACAGGGTAAACAGTTATTTTTATTTTTATTTTTTTCCAGTTACCAACAGTGAGTGGTTTATATGTTTATTTTTCTTTCTGAAGATATAATAAATTTACTTTTTAGAAATGGAAATTTTGAACTCCAAATCGTTAATATACTTGTCAGATTCAAGTACGGACAGTCAAAGCTTGCAAATATACTGCATGCTATTGAACTTGCTAGGCGCTTCAAGGTGAGTAATTAAAACTTTACAATATTCATTCTATTTCATCCAAGTTAATTTTTTTTTTTTTTTTTTTTTTAAATTTATCTATAGGAAGGAAGGATAGACATAACTGCTAACTCAGTGAATCCTGGAGCTGCTTACACAAACATATTCCGTCAACACAGATTTTACAATGGTAGCATTACCCTTGGTTCTTACTCATTTCTGAGTTTTAAATCTTTGTTCTTTTAAAATATCCTACAGTCAAATTTTATTTATTTTGCATGTATTTTAGTGTTTTTGCGTTTTGGCTTGCTACATACAGCCATCCATACTGTAGCTGGTGCAATACTGAAATACCTGATCAAGAATGTTGAACAGGTGTGTATATATATTACCTAATGAAATACTCCCTCCTTCCCACAATAAGCGGTACAAAAATAGGCATTCACGAGAATTAAAGACAGAGTATTGCAGCTTTCATCGTTGACGAAGACCTTAAATCATTCTAAAAAAAAAGGAGCTTCCTATTTATATTCAAGAAGGCCGATCACCTTTTTGAACCACTGTATTATGATGAAGCTCCGATTTTAACTATCCATGTATATTTAGCAATTTTAGCCATTCTACTATACATGTGCATTCACTTTCACCATACACCCTAACGACATCAAAAAAAGTTAGTTTTCGCTAATAAAACTTAACATAACTGACGAGAAGTTGCCATAAACTAACTACATCCGAAAAATTAAATGTTACGTTGGCCAAACGGGTGAGTTGATTGGATGAGAGGACCGGAGAGTGCTGTTCAAGATGGGTGAACTTTAGTGGCGCTTGACGACGGATTTGGTGTGGCCACGGAATATCCATGTCGCAGTAGGTACGGTGCGGAATCTAACTTTTTCTGATGTCGTTAGTTTTTGGCGAATTATCGTTAGGCTCCGTAAGTTTTATTAAAAAAAAATTGATTTTTTTTATGTCGTTAGGGGGTAAGGTTAAATTGAATGCATAAATATAATAGGATGGTTAAAATTGCTAAAAAAATAAATTGATGGTTAAAACCAGAGCTTCGTATTAGTACGGAGGATCAAAAGAGTGATAGGCCTATTCAAAAATATTGGTAGGTGAGTGGATGTTGTGATTATGAAAAATAAAGTAGCAGAGAGAAACTGAGATAGATAATAGTGAGTGGATGTTGTTGTGAGTAGGAAAAGTGGATCCCACTATAGTAAACAAATATTAAAAACTATATTTTAAGTAATGTGACTTATCAACAGAATACAAAAAGAAAATTTGTGCTCTTTATTACAAGACAGACGGGACGGAGTGAGTATATATGAGTGTGTGGGCGTGTGTGTTTGTATTGTGTAACTCATGGAATATGTCTTGTGATGAAGGGGGCGGCAACGACATGCTACTTGGCATTGCATCCGCAAGTTAAGGGTGTGACCGGCAAGTATTTTGAAGACAGTAATATAGCCAAAACAAGCTATTTGGCTCAAGACAGAGAACTGGCTAAGAAACTATGGGATTTCAGCTTTTCCCTGATTAATTCCAAGCAATAATTTTTCTGTTTGGCATCATTTTTCTTTATTGTTATGGTACTTGCAATTTTGTTTTTGTTGACATTTGCTCACATTTGCAATGTAGTTCTCATAAGTGTAAATCTGCTTGGTGTACTATCTTTTATAACTTGTTGCAATTCGATAACAAAACTGACATGTGTTAATTTTTAACGGATTCAAAGTCCTGAGACTTACACATAACATTTTATCGGATACGTTTTATGGTGTTTTTGGAGGTACACGTATTCATATTTTTTTTCCGATTAAAGCTAATATTTATATCTACAACTTATATTTTTCTCAAATTTGTTTTTGGTAAGCGAATTATTCTATATTCGTATTTTATATTGGTGAGCGGATTATTTTATATATATATATATTTTTAAAAATATTAAAAAATGAAGAAGCACGAAAAAGTAATACAAAAAAAAAAAAACAATCGAAAAAATAAATACTACTCCATGAATTTCTTTCCTAAAAAGTAAATCCTACATATAATATCGAGGGTGGATGTGGAAGGGTGATGCGGGAAGGTGGCACAGCGGTGGAGGAAAGAAAAGGGAGGGAAAGATGGATTGACACATGGGGAGTAATACTTTTTCAGATCAATTTTCTCGCGTCTTCTATTTTTTCTAATACTTTTTATTTATTTTAATTAACAATTAATACTACAAGAAAAAAAGGAAATCAAATTGCATTTGAACCTTATTATAATTTGTACTCCCTCTGTCGAATGGCTTTTTTTTTTTTTTACGTTCATACAAAATACAAAGGAACTTTGAAGCATTAGGTTAATTTAATTATCCTAAGAGGTGGTCTCCCATGAGAACAAGGGGATCCGTCTCATGCATGAGACGGGTCGTCCCATGACCCATGGGCCGAACCCGCCACGTGGCAACCCACCATTGGCCGAAAAAAAAAAAAAAAAATTTGAGTTTTTATATTTTTTTTCCGGCTTTTCAGTGGTTTAGCAAAAAATAATAGTTACCATCTCTTAAAGTAACATTGTTCATAAGTAAACGTAATACTTGTTTTAAAAAAACAAAAGCTCGTTTTTACCCATTTGAAAAGTAATAACTTATGTATATGAATGTAATAGTAAGTTTATACAAGTAAATGTAACACTTTGATTGACGAAATTGTAACAGATTTCTATAGATAATGTAATACTTTTACATGTATCATGATAAATTTGACCCCATTGTAACTTATTGTTTGAAAACAAATAGATATCTATACATATGTATTACAATTATTTACAAATACTATTACATATAAATAACACGTTTGTTACATTTTAGTTATAATAAGTATTACTTTTGGCAAACGAAGAAAACATAGGAATAACACTATTACTTTAAGAGATGGTAACTATTACTTTAAGAGATGGTAACTATTACTTTTCACAAACCGAAAAAAAAACCAAAAATAAAAATATAAAAATTTAAAAAAAAGCAAAAAAAAAAAAAAAAAAATTTTTTTTTTTTTTGGGGCCAATGAGGGGCTGCCACATGGTAGGGTCCCCCCATGGGTCCTGGAGCAGGGTTGTGGGTCGGGTAATGGGTCAAAAAAATGACCCGTCTCACCCATGAGACGGGTTGGAGTGTTCTCACACAAGTTTTTGTCTTATCCTAATGAAAATTTTAAAATTATTATTTTAGTATTTATAATAATATATCAAGAACAAGTTTTATAATTTTGTGAGTATGAAAAGTAAAGTAGGAGAGAAAAAGTGAGTAGAGAGATTTTGCTGTGAAAATGACAAGTGGGTTTATTGTCTATTTTAAGTAAGAAAGCAACTAAGAACCTTAGTCTGAGATGAATGGAGTAATTGTTTACGGTTTTATTTTCCTCTAATAAATTCAATAGAGTTAATATATTTCATCTCCTAATATATACTCCCTTCGTCCCATAACAAGGGTAACATTTGGTCAAACCAGCTTGAACTTTGAGTAACACTTTATGCTAAATTATTAATTTCTATAAAAATCAAAAAATGGTTATTAAATCAGTAATAGAAACATTATCAATAACTATTTTTTAAGTTTTTATGGATGATGCTGCTAAAAACGTAACGGTTTGGATAAATCCAGCAAAGATAACTCCTCGAACGGATCTACACACATGAAACAATAAACAGTAAACTAGCCGGGGCTTCACCGGCGAAGGCCCTCCGGAGTGAGAGTAAGAAACTGTTTTGTATATGATAAAACAAAGAGAAATCAATTGACTAGAGTAAAAATTGACTAGAGTAAAAGCCAAGAATTTCATTACCCGTAAATGATATTGAGGGTCTGTATATATAGTGTAGGTAAAATGAGTCCTGACTTGTCAAGTAAGCCAAGGAGCCTGTATTGAGGTGAAACTCGTATTCTTTGGAGTTGTAATCCTGATAAGGATGATTGTTGTCCCAGCTATCTTGTAGGAGAGGTCTCCTCGTTTAGATAACGATTCTCTGTAGTTGTGTATCATTTGAACTCCAATTGTAGACTCCCCGTTGTATCAGGAAAGTAGTTTTAACTGAGGTGTGTCAGCTTATCATCGAACCCGGCTCTTCATAGAGGCCGGGCTAGGGATTAGCTCGTCTTTCTCTTATCTCGGCCTAATTGAGACCAACTCGTTTGTCTTGCGGTATGTCGGCCCCTAAATCATGGGCCTTTAGAATATGGGCCTTGATGGTGTAAGGATCCATGTATTATATCTACATTTTCGTGTTGGTTTTATTGACTTTTGGATGTTATAGAGAGTAGTTTTGATGTTGTTGGGTATGCTTATTACTTAACACTCCTACTTGTGTTAGAATTGATTGATACCATCACCTAAGTTTATTTTAACGACTTTAGGACCCTATGTAAGAAGTTTTATAACTTCAATTTTTAGCTAAATCCTCTTTATAGACTAGGCTTAGTGTTTAGGGCTGAAGCGTTGGATTTGAGGTCTCAAAGTGAAATTGACTGAATGGGATGCGCATGACTCCCATGCGCAGCGCCCCATCTGCGCACTCAATGCGCATGGCTCTCATGCGCGCACAGTTCTACCTTAGTCAATTCTCTTATTTACTGACCTCTCCTTTATGAAGCTTGGAAAGCGTCATGACAAGCTACGCTTTTTGGAATGAGTCAAAGTGTTGATGTGGACAAACGATAAAATATGCACACTCAGCATACTCGTAGATAGAGACGCGCCTCATGTTTGAAATGTTGGGTTTTGATGCATCATGCACAGCGGAATAAACATATAAAATCAAACACCCAAGAGCCCGGATCCGTGCATGTTGATTAAATTAAATACAAGATGAAAGAAACTAACCCTTGAAGATCGCATTCATGAACACGGACTTTAAGGTGCTAAAGGAACCACCCTCCATCGGTATCCACACGTCGAACGGTATCAAGAACACCTTCTTGATCTGGATTGCTAGACCCAAGGCTTAATGAAGAAACGATTTTTCCGTAGGAATTATTTTGCTCTTTGATTATTGTATATTGATGATCAAGAATCATCAAATAAATAATCTAACCTCTCTATAATTTATTGTTTCTAAAACAAAGGTTTGTGATCTCCAAAATCACCATTGGAGGCTGTCAAACCGGCTGCATATCTTATATGAGGGTTTGACCTAATTCCTTTTGGGGTCGGGATTCCTTTTCTGTCAAGAAAACTGAATAAACTGGTTTGTTATGGGGAGAGCGGCCGTACGGCTCCATAAGAGCCGTACGCCACTCAATGAGCCGTACGGTGGCCAGTTTTTGATTCCCAGATTTTTATTCTTTTCAATCTGTTCTATTGTGTGTGACCCAATAGGATTGTACTAAGTTGGCAACGAGTCCGAACGAGTCAAAACCCGTAAGTCATAAGCGGACTCTAGCAAGCCATCATGACTACCCAATTAGTACAACTTTGAATGTCCAAAGTTACCTTGTAGAACATATCACAATCCCTTTTTCACGCGATATCATATTGGACATAAGTCATGGTCCAAGTCAACTTATGATGTCCAATGCTTTTTCGATCCCGAGTAGATTGATATAAGCAAATGACATTAAACACATCAATTCATTTGGGTACGGCCGTACACTATTATCAATCTCACTCATCGAGAGGCCAAGCAGATATCTCTCTTGAGAGAGGGAAAAATCCCATCTTGACTTATCATTCTTCCCTACAGGAATCCGATTATGCCAATCATAGCCTTTATAACCACCCGGTTAAAGGTGGCGTTTGAGTACGTCAAACATAATGTTCATCATGTGGAAGGCTATGATAATCTCAGGTCTAAGGATTCAAATGTTATGACTATTATGAGATTTAATTATGACATTTGACCATAACATAAATCTCATAACGGGTCTATCCAGTACCTTGTTTTCCAACAAGTACCCACAAGTTTAATCCTCATCCTATGCACCATAATCATCATTGATTATCCATTAAACTCATGCTAGCCATTCATAAGTGCTAGGGATAATGATTATTATAATAAACATGCAAAAGATATAATAATCGGGTTTGTTATCTCTATAACAATGAAACTATGATATAACACATAGGCCTTTCTCAAGGGTCTAGGACATAATATCCAACAATCTCCCACTTTTACTAGGCCCAATCAACGCGTATCCAATACCCATTGAGCTTAGCTATGATCTCCATCATTATTGTAAGCAAGCATATGTAAGATAATTATACTTGTTATTATCATATGGTATTTTGCATATTTAGACATTTCCTATCTTAGACGATTTCTCAAATATGATAGAACCGTCCGAGTATATGTTTAGATAAGATATTAGCCCCTTAGATTGTGTAATAACAATTATTCACACAATGAAGGTCCATTAAATTAGTGGCACTAGAAATGATTTCTAGTCTACTAATTAATCTTTTTATCCAAACAAATTTCTAGTTGCATCTCATGCTACTAGATACTCAACCTTTTGTAGAATAGTAATGGTATACTTAGAACCTTTCTAACACCATTATTAAACGTAAACATGTATTTATACTGTGACAATTATCTTTGTTGGTTTATAAGAATGCATCTATGTAACTATTATAAGATCATCTTTCATTCCATCAAAGATCAAGGATGCATCCTTTGGTTCTTCTCAAGAACATGAGGTTGTTTCCCGATTGGTATAATCTCATCATACTCCAAGTATATGAGATATACGGTCTTAGTACATTAACACGGCTTTACATGATAGATCCAATTTCTGAAGCATATGGAATCCTAATCATGTGCTCTTGCTCATTAATCTTCCACTAAGACTAAATCTTGCAGAGACTAATGCTGTTAGACTTTTGCAAGTAACTTCTCCAAGAGTCTTGCATAGTGAACCTTTCACTATCTTGTCTATATCAGTACTTTGACTTTAACCAATCAACCTTTTGGATTTATCTCCATAAATCAGTCCAAGAATATAAGTGGCTTTATCCAAGTCTTTCATTCAGAAACTCTTTCAAAATAAATTATATGTCAACCACATATATCAGACTAGGAATAATGTTACGCTCCCACTAAATTTATTGTAATCACAAGTCTCATCTTTGATGAATTCAAACCCTTTGAATGCTACATCAAAATGAAATTTCACTCCAAGCAGTTTTCTTCAATCCATCTTATGGATTTCTGCAACTTGCATATTTTATTAGAATTTTATTGATCAAAACTTTTAGATTGTATCAAACACATCCTAAAGTGTGTTCCTGTTAAGGAATGCTATTTTGATATCCTTTTTGTCATATTCTATATTCAAAATATGAGGTTATGACAATTAGAATTCTAATATCCTTAAGCATGACCATATGCAATAAAGTTTCATCATAATCGACATTATGAGTGAACTTTATTCAATTAGTCATGCTTTATCAATATGCACCTTGCGATCCATGTCCGTTTTCTCTAATAAAATTTATTTTCTATCCTATGGTTTTTAAGCCTTAGGGTAGAATCAATCAAGTTCCAAACTTGATTATTATACATTTCTTGCACTTTTAGATTCTATGACTCCAAGTCATTGATTTAAATCCGGAGCGGTCATTGCATTTTGATAGGTAATAAGTCAATCATTCGCAATGATATCTTCCTTATTACTTTCTATTACGCGAAATCAATATTTCTTGTTATAGATAGTATCCTATCATACATGCAAATATCTTGTGAATACTTGAACGAATTTCAACAACTCCTTGTGAAACTTTGTTCAACTTCCATCTTAGGTTCTATGTCATTTTCTGGGTCTTGAACTCTTCGAGATACATTTTACTCCCACTAGTTCTTTAGAGTTAAACTATTTATCTAAAAAGTGCTACTTAGAGTAACAAACGATTTGTACTCTTAAGGTTGTAAAATTAATATCATTAAGATATCCCATGAAAATACATTTATTAGATTTAGGTGTGATTTTGTCCAAGACAAGTAACAAACGATTTGTACTCTTAAGGTTGTAAAATTAATATCATTAAGATATCCCATGAAAATACATTTATTAGATTTAGGTGTGATTTTGTCCAAGACAACACTTTTCTCAAAAGCATCACATCACAAATCATTATGAAAGACAAACCAAGTTTTCTCTCATTCCATATCTCATAAGGTATAACGAACCTCCTTAGACGAATCTCAATTCAATGTAAGCACAGCTGTTTCCAGCACATAATCCAAAGGGATAATTAAAGATCAGTTTGACTTATCATGAGGTGAAAAACAATAGTTTGCAGACAATCTGCAGGTTTCTGTAAACAGGGGCCGTACGGCTCAGTACTAGGCATATGCCTAAATAGCAGCTGTACGGTTGTTGCCTTCAGATTCTGTTTTTCTTATTCTGTAGACTTTCTGCAGAATTCTCATCATATTCATGGTTCAAATATTAATTACTTTGATCAGATCAGAGTACTTAATACTTTTGCCATGAGATACCGAAAACCTTTCCAAGCATTGTGACTTTGATGAACTACATACATCAATATGTATTAATCCAAAAGAGTTATTCCTTTCACTACAATTAGTAAAAGGCGTCTTTATCAATTTACAAGATTCACATATTTCACATGATTCGAAATCATGCGAATTTAAAACTCCGTCCCATGGAATTTTAGATATGTGTTTCTTATCATTTGATATAGACATTAATGCTTTTAAGAATGTAACGCTTACATCCTTAAATTTAGATTTCCATTATTTATGTTATACTTATTATTTTGTTCTTCCAAGATAAGGATATAAAATCCCATTATATGATTAGCAGTACGATAAAGAAAATCATATTTAATGAAACAATTTCTTATTCGAAATAAAAAATATCCATAATCTTCTACTAAAGAAATCAAAAAAATATTTCTACTTGAAGTATGAACATCATATCATTGTTCAAAACAATTATGAACCCACTAGATAAAGACACTTCGCAAGTTCATATGATCAATGTTGCAACCATTGCATCGTTATCAACACATAGGTTAATCTTTATCCTTTTAAGTAGAATTTTAACATAAATTCTTGAAGTGGTAGTCCAACTACCCTTTCTTTTGATCTTCTAATTCAAATTGCAATTTCTTCAACAGTCAATCCTATTGCCAAGGTAGAAATTACATTCTTTGGATTTTAGGTTTAGCCACAAATATTTCCTTTAAGCTTGACAACTCTTGTCTTGCCTTTATCTTAAATCCTTGTCCTTATTAATATTTAGAGTTTGAGAAGGTTTCCATTTGATATTAAGACTTAGCATTTTTAAACACCAAATGTCGCTCATGAATTAATATCAAATCCATTTGTTAGTTCCAAACTAACTTGATTACCAAGCCAACTAAGGTAATTAATATGTCTCTCCATGTTCAAAACATGAGAACTTATTATCACACCTTTCATTCATCAAATGAATGTTAGACTCTAATCAATCTCAAACTTTTGTTGCCTTTCTTGCTTGTAGGAACGCTTCCTATATAATTGCTTATCGCATAAGCATTCATATGTTTTAGATACTTCTAAAGTTCCAAACACATGAGAGTTTTAAGGCATTAGGTTTCTTAGGAATATGATTTATTAAGAATTTATAACTTCCGTTCTTGCTTTAGAACAATTCTTAAGCTCATGACCAGGTCAAGGAAGTTAATCTCATTCTTCTTTGAATTGCAGTGATTATACATGATTATAGTTTAAGACATTCTACAAATATGCAAATAAATATACACATATATTTCATACTATTATCATTTAGAGATAGTTAAAGTATTTCATAAATACTCCCACTAAATTATACACCTTCAAATACAACAATTGTATAATATAATCTAAGTGGGCTAAGATCCAACTTTAATTTAATTTCAAGTCCGCTTTGGCGATACTGCTCAAAATTAAATTAATTAGGTAGACAACTCTTTGCCAATCATATCATATATGTCTCTTAGATCTTTATGAGATTTGTTAGACATCTTATGTCAAACATGTTTTTAATCTCATCTTGTGCCTTAGGTCCAAAACTTTGTCTTTTGATAGCCTAATTAAGTCAAACCACGTTAAACATATAGGAAACTCTCATTCCCCATCTTGCTCATACTCTGATATAATTAATGCACCTCGCTTTGGCAGAGCCCACATAAAACTACCCGGTGTACTCACAAGTGTTTTAATAATGGATTGGCACATGACTTAAATTTTGAAGAAGGTTCTTTGCATAGAGATATGCATCATATATTTAATTATGTCAAACATAATATAATATAGTCTTTGCATAATTAATGTTAACTAATCCAATTAATTAACAGAAGCAAAATCTTGTGATTTAATTATGAAGCAACATAATGGGGACGAAATCTAAATTATCTGTAAACAATTTACAGATTGGATATTTCATTCGCTTTCCCAAAAACAAGGCATAAGCCTGCCATTGGTCCATGCAATGAATTAGTCCAAATTTAGTTTCCTTCTCTTGCAAACAATTTGCACTTTGCTCATAGGGATAAATTCTAAAAATTTTGGATCCGCAGAACACCTATATATTGAGAGCACAAAACGCACGGTCGAAACTAAGCCATGAAGGCATCCACAATCCCGTACTAAAATCGAGAACCCAAGTGATTTTGTATACGGCCGATACTAAGCCAAAAGGCATTCACAATTCCGTATATAAAATAACTTGTTTCAAGATCATTCATTGTCTCATCAATATCATAGACTATAGCAATTCTGAACTCTTCAGAACTCTGATTTCTGCAATTCTTTTCTGGTTTTTCGATTGAAAACTGTTTCAGGAAACACGGTTTCGAAACCAGCAGTCTGAAAGCAGTTTCAGTTTCCAGATTCGAATTCCATAAACAATTTACAGAACAATCTGGACACCAAAAAACAGAACAAGATTCTGGAAAATTAGGACAGAGCCGTACGGCTCCTCATCAGGCGTGCGCCTATTAGCCCTCCGTACGGTGGTGCTGTCCAGTTTCTCCAGATTTCCATAATTTCAGAAATTCGATCAATCCCATTATCGTGTTCATACATAATCAGATTATAACGACACGAAATTCCAGATTACGAATTTAAACCCATCTACTTCATATAATCAATAACCAATTTATTCCTCATACAAATTAGATCAAGATCATCAATAAAAATAATCCAATTATAACATGATAATCTAAGCATGCGATTATACATATGAATCCAATTAATATTACAATCACATAATCCCCATACTCATGCTCATAAATTTCATATCGCATATAAAATTCAAATCACACATTCATCTTTATCATCATGCAAAATTCATATAATCGAATTAAATAATTTAAACATGATGTATTAAAATAATCAACATGAACGGGGCTCTGATACCACTGTTGGGTTTTGATGCATCATGCGCAGCGGAATAAACATATAAAATCAAACACGAAAGAGCCCGGATCCGTGCATGTTGATTAAATTAAATACAAGATGAAAGAAACTAACCCTTGAAGATCGCATCCATGAACACGGACTTTAAGGTGCTAAAGGAAACACCCTCCATCGGTATCCACACGTCGAATGGATATCAAGAACACCTTCTTGATATGGATTGCTAGACCCAAGGCTTGATGAAGAAACGATTTCTTCGTAGGAATTATTTTTCTCTTTGATTATTGTATATTGATGATCAAGAATCATCAAATAAATAATCTAACCTCTCTATAATTTATTGTTTCTAAAACAAAGGTTTGTGATCTCCAAAATCACCATTGGAGGCTATCAAATCCGGCTGCATATCTTATATGAGGGTTTGACCTAATTCCTTTTGGAGTCGGGATTCCTTTTCTGTCAAGAAAGCTGAATAAACTGGTCTGTTATGGGGAGAGCTGCCGTACGGCTCCATAGGAGCCGTACGCCACTCAATGAGCCATACGGTGGCCAGTTTCTGATTCCCAGATTTTTATTCTTTTCAATCCGTTCTATTGTGTGTGACCCAATAGGATTGTACTAAGTTGGCAACGAGTCCGACCGAGTCAGAACCCGTAAGTCATAAGCGGACTCTAGAAAGCCATCATGACTACCCAATTAGTACAACTTTGAAAGTCCAAAGTTACCTTGTAGAACATATCACAATCCCTTTTTCACGCGATATCGTATTGGACATAAGTCATGGTCCAAGTCAACTTATGCTGTCCAATGCTTTTTCGATCCCGAGTAGATTGATATAAGCAAATGACATTAAACACATCAATTCATTTGGGTACAGCCGTACACTATTATCAATCTCACTCATCGAGAGGCCAAGCAGATATCTCTCTTGAGAGAGGGACAAATCCCATCTTGACTTATCATTCTTCACTACAGGAATCCGATTATACCAATCGTAGCCTTTATAACCACCCGGTTAAAGGTGGCGTTTGAGTACGTCAAACATAATGTTCATCATATGGAAGGCTATGATAATCTCAGGTCTAAAGATTCAAATGGTATGACTATTATGAGATTTAATTATGACATTTGACCATGACATAAATCTCATAACGGTCTATCCAGTACCTTGGTCTCCAACAAGTACCCACAAGTTTAATCCGCATCCTATGCACCATAATCATCATTGATTATCCATTAAACTCATGCTAGCCTTTCATAAGTGATAGGGACAATGATTATTATAATAAACATGCAAAAGATATAATAATCGGGTTTGTTATCTCTATAACAATGAAACTATGATATAGCTCATAGGCCTTTCTCAAGGGTCTAGGGCATAATATCCAACATGAAATTCAAAATGAAGACAGTTGTCATCCTTCTAGAAGAAGTTTGAAGCTCATCCACTTGCTCTGTCTCCAACGGCTATAAAGGACCCTGCGCACCAATCATATTGTGACAGCACATCGTCCTTGCTCAGAGATCCAACGGCTAGTTTTTGAAGCTCCACTATAAATAGCCAGCTCTTCCTCATTTTCCTAGCTGCTTGAGTTTTTGCTTCCAAAGAGAAACTTTGAAGAATTGAAGATTGCTTGCATATTTCCAGAATTCTCAAGATAAACCTTCATACCTTCATACTTATCCAAGCCCAGATCCTATAAGCCTTTGTAACACCAGAATATCTTGTTCTCTCATCTTATAGATTTAAAGAGCCCAGGTTTCTGACACACACACACCTCTTGAAGTTTCAATCTCATCGATCATACTTCTAGAGAAACACCGGTTATTGTCTAGGATTTTGTTCTTTCATAGATTATAGATCTTTGAGTTAGTTTGTTCTAAATCGTTGTAACTTGTAACACTCTCTCATAATAAGATCTCCATTAGAAATCCAAGACTAACCATCTTGGTAGAGGAAGTAGATCATTTCCCGATCGAACCTCTCCAAATAGCTTGTCTTTATATTCTGCTTTACATTCTACATTTAAACTTTTCTGATATATTGCTTTGTTTGATCTTTGTAGATTGTCTTGCATTGATTGCATTGTGTTTGTGTGCTTTCTGCCTTAGTTCCATTTTGCGCCACTCTTTAAACTAAATCTAAGTGCGTGCGTTTTTACACTTCTGCGCATACTCCCTGCGCATAAGTGATTGCTTTAAATTTTCGATGTGCATTTCACACTCTTGCTGCGCGCTATACTTAGCCAAATTAAGAGTCGTACGCATTTGCCATTGATTTGTAAAAGGGTTTGAAAAGAATTTTAAAATGCTATTCACCCCCCTCTAGCATTTTTCATACCCTTGTTGCCCCTTTGGGACCAACAAGTGGTATCAGAGCAAACACCTTATAAAATGTTTGTGTTTTTCAAGCTTAACAGCTTGGGTGCCGATTCAATATGGAAAACTCAAAACCTTCGGCAACTGCTAACTACACACATGTTCCAGTCTTTGATGAAGATCATTTTGACGTGTGGAAATTTAGCATTCTGACCCATCTCACCTCAGTCGATGAAAGGCTTCATGACACCGTAGTTTATGGACCTTACATCCCAATAAAAGCGAATCAGAATCCGCACACAAACGCTGCTCAACCTTCTATTCTGAAACCCAAGGAAGAATGGAATGAAGAAAAAATTAGAAGAGTTGCAAATGATGGGAAATCTAGAAATATTCTCCTTAGTACTCTAAGAACGGCTATGAAACAACAAGTGATGCATTGTGCTACCGCCAATGAATTATGGGATGCTATTGAAGAGCACATCGAAAGAGACACCGTGTGTAAGGAGAACAAAAGATACAAAGTTCAAAAGAGATTCAATAATTTCTCTCAACTCCCCGGCGAATATTTAAGACAGACCTATGAACGTTATTGTGAAATCATTAATCTCTGTATTTCAATTGGAAAGAAATTCTCCAATAAAGAATTGAACGTAAATTTCCTTGCTGCTTTTGGATAAAGATATCTGCATAAATCTAGCGCTCTTGAAGACACTGGAACTTTGGATGTTTGGACACTTAGAAATATGTACGCCAATCTTAAAGTTTATGAACTCAAACTTCAGCGTATAAGTGAAACTGAAGGAAAATCAAAATCCATTGCTATGGTGGCGCATAAAGAGGAAGTGCCAGCACCAGTTGAGAAAAGCGTAGATCCCAAAATTTCTACTTCTGAGTTATTGGATATGGATGACGAAGACTTCGCTTTATTTGTGAGAAATTCCAGAAGTTCAGAAAGTTCTCGAAACCCAACTCATTCAGCAAATTTCAAGGATCTACAAGCAGAGCTCCTCCAAAGTTCACTAGGAGCAGTGACTCAAAAAGAAAAGAAGACCTTGTTTGTTTTAATTGCAGGAAACCAGGACACTTTGCTTCGAGCTGCCCAATCCCCAAGTTCGAGTACATGCAGAAAAAGAGCAGCCACACTCCTAAGTTCAATCGTCATACATGAATGGTGGCTGAAGAAGAATCTCCATCAAGTGAACGCAACACTTGGATTGAAATAGACTCGGAAGAGAGGGATGAAGATTTTGATGATGGGCTCGTGTGCTTGGTGGCAAAGGATGATGAAGTCAATACTTATGATTCCGATGATGACTGCTCAAAAGATGTTCCTGATATTAATATCTTGAATAAACCTATCAAGAAATCTGTAGGTTTTCAAGAGGTGAAAAAGAAAAAAGGACCAACCATCAGCGAGCTTGTTGAACAAGGATTTATTACCCCAACTCAAAGCGATGGTGGATTGTTATTCTCCAGATGTGATCTGAGCGCAAGAAGCAAGCTCAGAAAAGGCAACTACATCAGACCTCAAGTTGAACCAATCCCTGTAATCACTCATGATGAGGATATTGACAATAAGAAAAAATGTTCTTAGAAGCTGAAAAGGTAATTAGTAAATTGGCAAAATGAAGGAAGCTTTAGCACTATCATGTGAAGAAATTTCCCAGCTTAAGACCGAGAAATCTCTTCTAAAATCTGAACTCACCCTCTTAAGGAGCAGAAAATAGCATGACTCCTCTTACTTAAAAACACTTATCTAACGGGACAGAACTCATTACTAAAGTTCAAAATGATGAATTGGTTGCTCAAATTACTGATCTTCAAAAAAAAATTACAAATGAGTGGTCCAATTCTCGTGTCACTATGGAAAGTATCTTTGAGTCCCAAAAAGCCTGTGGTGATAAAAGTGGCTTGGGATTCTCATCAACTAGTGATAAGTTTAAGTGTGAGGTTTGCGCTGAAAGAGACAAGTGAATTTACACCTCAGCAAACTCATGAAATTCCCAAGGAAAAACATTCTATTTCAATGGGTAAAGGACAGGAAAAAGTCAAGAGACAAAAATCCATTATGTCTACCCAACGAAACATTTAGGAAAGCTAAGGAGAAGGAATTAGCTACAGATGAACCATCTCCTAGCAAAATCATTCTTGAAACAAAGCGCGCTCCTTCTACTAGTGTGCATTATGCGCCTAGAGCCATGCGCCTCCTAGCCCTATGCGCCATACTAGAAAAAGCGCACCAAAATTTAAAAGAAAGATTTTGTTAAGGCTGGCTCATCTGACCCAAAGAATAATGTTATCCCAAAGAAAAGTAAAGAGTCTGCAAAAACTCATGTGATTGGTGGCTTTCATCATTGTTCTATTTGTGATTGTTTTGGACACCAGGCCGTGGAATGCCTTTTGGATTCACTCCCAATGCCAAAGGACTTAAAAATCTTAAGGTCAAGCAAGAGTGGGTCATCAAAAGTTGCTAACTCTAGGAACCAAAAAGGAATAAAGGGGACCTGCTTAAATGTCTATATTTCAGGTTCTTTTCCTCATAGCTGGATCTTCTAAAGCTAGAACATATGAATGGATTCTTGACAGTGGGTGCTCATGACACATGACTGGAGATGAATCCTTACTTGTAGATGTTCATGAAGAAAGAGGTCCCTCAGTAACATTTGGTGATAATAACAAATGTCAAGTTGTGCATATGGAAAGATCAAGAAAGACAAAGTGTGCATAGAAAGAGTCTCTCTCATTGAAGGACTCAAGCACAACTTATTATCCATATCTCAATTTGCGACAAAGGATTAGAATGCCATTTCACTTCAACGCAGAGTGTCTTATCAAGAATGGCAAAACTGGAGCTACCTTACTCATGGGATATCGTAAGACAAATATTTATATTATTGATTTCCATAGTATGAACTCTAGTACTAATCTTTGTTTTGTAGCTAAAAGTGTGAGTGAAAATAGTTGGCTATGGCACAAGCGCATGAGTCACTTGAACTTCAAATGTCTATCTAAACTCATCAGGGACAATCTTGTCAGGACTCCCCAAGGTTGTTGATCATCATGACAACAAATGCGCAGCTTGTCAACTAGGCAAACAATCAAAGCAGTCTTTCTCCAGCAAGACAAAATCCCTCAACTTCAAGATGTTTGCAACTACTGCACATGATCTATTTGGACAGTCACCACTGCAAGCATTAGAGGAAACAAATATACTATAGTTGTGGTGGACGATTATTCAAGATATGCGTGGAAATGATGATCTCTAAAGACAATTGTTATGACATTCTCACCACTCTATTCAGACTGCTCCAAACCCAAAAAGAATATGACATCATTAGTGTTCGATCCGACAATGGAATAGAATTCAAAACAACGGTGTTACTCGATATTGCGACGATCATGGGATAGATCACAACTTTTCAATAGCTGGAGTTCCGCAACAAAACGGTGTTATGGAAAGGAAAAATAGAACTTTGATAGAAACAGGGAAGACGATGATAGCAGAAGCTAAATTGCCTAAGTACTTTTGGGAAGAAGCTATCAACACAGCATGCTTTACTCAGAATCGTTCCCTCATCAACAAACGCCACAACAAGACCCCTTATGAACTTTTGCGTGGTAGAACTCCCAACATTGCTTTCTTCAAGATCTTTGGCTGCAAATGCTATATCCTCTACAACGGAAACAAACATAGAGTAAATTCGTTGCCAAAGCGGATGAAGGTATTTTTGTTGGGTATGCTAAACATTCTAAAGCTTTTCGTGTTTTAATAGATCTACTTTAGTGATAGTTGAATCTGTACATGTTACATTTGATGAACATTCTCTCCTTGAGCCACATTTGGCTACAAATGTTGCTGATGATTCTGGTGAGTCTATTGATACAGGTGCGCACATTCTACTTCTGCGCATGGTGTCACTCACTCTTTTAATTCTGAACCAGTTCAACCCCCTAACTTTAATGATTTTGATGCTGGTGAAGATGTACCAATTGAAGACCTTCAAGTTTCTACAACTCAACCTAACTTACCTCCTAAATTTGTGAAGTTAAAGATCACCCAATCACACAACATTCATTGGTGATCTACATGTTGGAGTTCGTACAAGGAGAGCTACAAACTTTGATGCTTACACTGCTTTTATCTCTCAAATTGAACCGAATAAGGCTGAAGGCGCTCCAAGATCCTAATTGGGTTGTTGCAATGCAAGAAGAACTCAATCAGTTTGAACGATGTAAAGTCTAAACTCTTGTTCCAAGAGCAAATGATCAAGGAGTGATTGGTACAAAGTGGGTGTTCAGAAACAAAATGGACGAGAATGGAACCATCACAAGAAACAAAGCAAGTTGGTGCACAAGGCTACAGGCAAAAGGAAGGAATCGACTACGATGAAACTTTCGCGCCCGTTGCAAGACTTGAAGCTATAAGGATCTTCCAAGCTTACGCTGCTCACAAGAACTTCAAGTTATATCAAATGGATGTCAAGAGCGCGTTTCTAAATGGTGAACTCCAAGAACAAGTCTACGTTGCCCAACCGCTTGGATTTGAGAAAGGCTCCACTCGCGGTTAAAATCGATACTACTCTTTTCATTGCCAAACATAATCATCATAAATTAATTGTTCAAATTTATGTCGATGATATTATTTTTGGTTCTACTAATGAATTGTTGTGCAAGCGCTTTAAGAAACTAATGAAAAACAAGTTTGAGATGAGCATGATGGGAGAACTCACATTCTTCCTCGTGCTTCAAATCAAGAAAATGGATGAAGTCATATTTATCAACCAAGCAAAGTATAAAAGGGATCTAATCAAGAAATTTGGACTTGATAATGCTAAACCATATGATACTCCAATGGATACTGGCAACAAACTAGACAAAGACTTAAAAGGTAAAAAGGTTGATCAGACTCTCTATCGAGGTATGATTGGCTCACTCCTTTATCTTACTGCTAGTAGGCCATATATTATGTTTAGTGTTTGTGTCTGCACTCGTTATCAATCTGACCCTAGAGAAGCGCACTTAATTGATATGAAACGTATTATACGATATCTCTCCGGCCACTGTTAACCTTGGACTTTGGTACATCAAAGATTCAAATTTTAAACTTGTAGGTTATTCAGATGCGGACTATGCAGCGTGCTCAATTGATAGGAAAAGTACAAGTGGCACTTGTCATTTCCTCGGATATCGACTTGTGTCATGGGCTAGTAAGAAACAAGCTGTAGTTTCTGTCTCAACTACTGAAGCAGAAATTAACTGCTGGAAGCTGTTGCTGTCAGATTCTGTGGATGAAGCAGCAATGGTGGACTATGACATCAAAGAAGAAAATTGCCCCATCTTCTGCGACAATACCTCAACCATTGCAGTTTCTAAAAATCCTGTCATGCACTCCAAGACAAAGCACATTGACATCAAGTATCACTTCCTCAAAGACCACGTGGAGAAAAGAAACATTCATTTGGAACACGTGGGAACCGACTATCAAATCGCTGATATTCTTACAAAAGCACTAGATGCTAAAAGGTTCATCTTTTTGAGAGGTGAAATGGGTATGCTTGAACTCAGCTAAATCTTATCAATATGATTTGTCAATACTAATATCTATGTTTTCTTTAATTATCTAAGTTAGATGCCTCATGCGCAGCGCATTGCATGTGCACATGGTATTGCGCATAAGGCAAAACATTTCTGAGTTTTCTAAGAAACTCTGCGCATAACAGAGTTGCGCACAAACATAATGCGCATGCCACGTGGACCTCAGGTAAGTTTTCTTTTCAATAGTTTCACCTAGGTCCTTGACCTGCTGAGTCAGCACATAATTTGCAAGGGTACTTGCGTAATTATATATTTTCCCTCGTCATTTCTTTTTGAATTTTCTTGGGAAATTACTATTCCGCATGTCCCACCTCATTTAATGCAAAGGCATTGAGTGACGCACCATTAATGCTATTTGTGTGTTACTTATGACGGAAGTGGAAAAGACTTTTCTTGGCCATTAATGCCTGACACACGCGTGCGGCTAGGGCTTTTCACGCGCGTTCCTCATTGGTCCACGTCACTTGCACGTGCCCCACACCTGCGCGTTTGCCTCACTCGCTTGACACACCAACTTCCTTGTCAGCGCTATGTGACGTCACTTATACTTTTTTGGTTATATCCTTCTGTACCGCCGTCTTCCTCCTCACTTCTCTCCTTCAAATTTTTTTTTCTACACTCAACCACCTCATTTTCTCTCTCTCTCTGACTTCTCTTTCTCTCTTCACTCATCACTTTTTTCTTCCATTTTTGTGTATAAATATCTTTATATATATCGTATAGCTCCTTAGAAAACCTCTACATCATCCAAGAAACCAGAGGATCCACAAATGGTAAGAATCTCAATCTCACTTTTTCGGTTTACGCCATTAATAGGTTCGAAGGTTTGAATATTCTCCTTTCTGATTTCTCTATGATCCGTTGCTCATTTTTCAAATTATTTGATGTTGTGTGCTCGTTTTACTTGTGCCTATTCATTTATGTAATTTGTTTTACGATCAATGATTGTTTGGTTTGTTTTCTGAGATTTTTTGAGTTTTAAACTTTTAGTATTATTGTTTCGTTTTTATCAGATCTTGGATGTATGTTCTTGTTATTGTTGTTGTGAGCAACCTTCCCCCGAAAATCCAATCTCTGGTCTTTACCTCGGATGAGGACATCACGGTAGCCCCTCCCAAAATTTTGAAAAATTTTGTTCTTGATATTCATGCTGAGGATATGGAAGAGGTTTCTGGTTCTGAGAATGTTGATAAAGCTCCTGCCACAAAGGAAGACAGTGAAAAGACTGCAAGTGAGCAGGATGGAAAAGATGCTTATGAGAGTGAAAAGGATGAGCAAGTTATGGAGAAGCCCATTGAAAAGGGTTTGATTCATGAAAGTTCTGAAGAGGAAGAGCATGTGAGCTCTACCGCAAGTGACAAATCAGCCGGAGATAAGACTATGGAGGTTGAAGATGTTGAAGACAACATTGTTCCTAAAAAATTGGTTACTTTTGTTAAAATTGAGGATGTAAATGATGATGAGACCGTGCCACCTAAAATTGATGTTTTTCTTTCTGAACAAGGAGTTGTGAACGTTCTTCCTACCGTGATTTCTGATCCAGCCGCACCATCTCTCTCGACCGCACAACCTGAACCTGCCGCATCATCTACTGCTGAGCTACTTGCCGCAGTCAAAATCTTAACTCAGATGCAGGAAGATACTCAAACTCAAGTTTCTGCTCTTGTCTCTAGTATGGTTTCACTTAGATAAGAGCTCATTGAGATCAAGTCCGATCAAGCCTCTCTCAAGCGCGATGTTACCGCTCTTCCCTCTTACATGATTTCAACCATTAAGGGGGAGAGTATTTTCATAACAAAGGCTATCAAGGATACCTTAGCTGGTAATACTTCCCCTTCTACCACACCATCAAGCTCTACCGCAGATTCTCTCACTCTTGCCGCATTAACTGATTTGCTTAGAAAACAAACTGATTTCATCAGTAACAACATTGTTATAGGAGTTGAGGCAGCGAGCAAAGAACTATCAAAAACTATGGGTGATGATAAGATGGAAGTGAAAGATGAGATAGACAAAGTTAAAACCATGATCAAGGAAGAAGTCCTCACGCACTCCAATGCCGCTCTTATTGCCGTAGCTGAAAAGTTTGTTCCCAAGATTAATGCTCTAACAGGTGGAATGCAAGTTCAGACAAACCGCATTGAGGCCCAGAACATCAGGATAACGGATCAATCCACTAAAATTGATCTTCTTTCCAGCAGAGTCAATACAGACTTGGCCCGTCTTAACCGCACTGATACTCAAGCTGGAAAATTAGCTAACTGTTGCAGGTCACACAATGTGCAATCTCATGGAGAAAAGGAAGAAGACAAGATATCTATTCCAGTGATTATTCCAGGACTGGACCTCCCATCATACCGCTTCCTTCTCCTCTTACCGCAGGCTTCAATGAAGACCTCATCGAGGTTGATCGTATTTGATCTGACCGCATGTGGTCATGAAAAATTTGATGTTTAAAAACAATTTTACTTTTATGTCTTTATTTTGGGTTTGTAACTTGACATTAATTCCTCTTTTGTTTGCCTATACTCCTGATGCATTAATGATGATTATGTTGGAGTATGTTGTTATTGTGTTTGATGTATTTCTATCCTTCTTTGATTATTTATCTTGAAATGCTTCAAATGTTATTTCTATCTTCTAGGATTAGTAATTTGTGTTTCTTTTTAGGATGATAGAAATCTATAACATTGGCTTAGTGTGTGCATTGACTTACTTGGGACATGATATTAATAAAATGTTTATTCTCAAAAACATGTTTTTACCAAGCACAATGAATTAGCCTTTGTTATAGTAGGTAATGGCCTCAATCAAATAGGGGGAGATTGTTGGGTATGCCTATTATAAACCACTCCTATTACCTTAATTTGATTGATCCCATAACCTTATTTACTCTTTGTGGACTTTAGGATATATTGTAAGAAGTACTTGTACTTCATTTAGAATAGTCCACTTTATAGCTTGATAGGCTTAGCAGATTAGGACCCTCAATTTTTTCTAAGTCTGGAAACATGAGGTAAGGCCCAAGCCTACCGCATGAAGCCTACCGCATGATGTCTACCGCATGGCTTCACTTGGAGCATAGATCTATGTCTACCGCATATATCTGTTTGCTGCATGGTTCCAACCTACCGCGTGAATCTCTACCGCATGGAACCTTGGTTAATGAAACTTAAGTTGATTCAAACTCAACCATGGTCACAATTGCGTCCTTACCTTGGTTAGTTTCGAATGTTGCAAATTCAAATTTTAAATTTGAATACAACTGTCATCAGTACAGTTGGACCACCATGACTCTGCAACAAAAGGACAACTCAAACTGAGCTCCAATTAGAATTCAACAGCTTATTGTCATTCAACTTGGACCCCAAGTATTTCCAACAGCTAGTTTCTCCTTCAAGGCTATAAATAGTCCTTGTGTTCTTCATTGAACTTACGCTGAGATTCTAAGAGAGAAATTGTTGTTAAATTCTTGGTGATTGAAGATCATACTCAAGATTCCAGAATCCTTCGAATCTTCAAGCACGCAACCTTCAAGTCTTCAACAAGTCTCCAGCAACCTTCAAGATCAAATCTCAAGCCTCATCACATAAGTTTTATTAGGCTCTAAAATCATATAAATTCCAAAGAGCTCTTGATTCTTAACACACACTCACCCCGATTGATCAATCACATAGATTGAATCATTAGGGATACACTGGTCTAAGTCTAGGATTGTTCTTCATAGAAATAGGTGTTGATTCAAATACTCCATCTCTGTAATCTGTACTCAATCGAATCAAATATATACCTCATTCAAAATCCAAGACTGATCATCTTGGTAAAGGACGTAGATCTTTTAACAGATCGAACATTTCCAAATCATTGTGTCATTTACTTACTGCACTTTTCATTTCTGCAATTTACTTTAAGTCTTGTTTCATTTGTTCTTCATTTGTCATATTAATCTTGTTTGTCTTTTAGTGCTTGATCTTTCAGATTTAAGAGCAATTGTGAATTGTGTTTGTTTGTCTACCTCATTGCCTAAGCTAAAATCTGACTAACTTATCATTTGCCAAAAAATCTCTAAGATACAAAGTTTTCATTCTCAACCTACCTCACCTTCACCTACCGCAAACTACCTACCGCAAACCATCTACCGCATCACTGCCTACCGCATTGAACTAATAAAAAACAACTCAACTTGTTTCAACGAAATCTTCCTCTGTGCATTTTATACTTGACCGCGTGGTATTTCATCTACCGCAAAATTCAAGTATAAGCATAAGGTTGAATTTTGAAAAATGGTTGAAATTTTAATTAGGCTATTCACCCCCCCCCTCTAGCCTCTTTTCATACCCTTGTTGGGTCTCTGGTACCAACAGTTATGCTCTTGTCCCACTAGCCTTATTTCCCAGAATTCCAGATCTTTGACCATGTTGAGTACGAGGTCTTTGTATTTGGTCAGCATGTGATTCTCAGTATTGTATTTTTAAGTCACTAAGGATTCATGTCCATATGAGATTGATATTTAAGAATTTCAAGTCATTAAAAATTCATATCCGACGAATCAAGAATGTATAATACTTTACTTGGAAGAAGTCATCCCACATTTAATTGCGCCGAAGAGTCTAGTATATTTCAAATATCTTTTCATGTGGCACAGTCGACTACAAACATCAACCATGAACTCAGGGATGGCTTCTTTTCGAGCGGGAGTGACTAATGTAGCACATTTATTAATAGAACGTAGTTTTAATTCTAATTATCTTTATTTTCTTAGTATTTTTCAGAATTTGTAATGACCCAAGCGCGAAAGCCCGACCCGCTATATAAGCACCACGCACTGATCCACGGAACCCAAACATCTTGGTCCACTTGTGTTATCACAAGCCCACCAAAAAGTTCATGGATGATGTCGGTGCTCTATGGTAATAAATACACCCCCACTTAAATCTTTGTCGTCCCCGGCAAGCAGATTGGAACCCTTGGCAGTGTAGGATTAAAGAGGTGGCTCCTGCGGTGTAGCGCTTTGTTTCACACTTCCGACCGAGACCCGATCTGATACCATTTGTAACGACCCGAGCGCGAAAGCACAACCCGCTACATAAGCACCACGCACTGACCCACTGAGCCCAAACATATGGGTCCGCTTGGCTTACCACAGGCCCTCGCAGAAGTCTATGGATGATGTTGGTGCTCAATGGTAGCTTTGTGGGCTTATACGTATCACACTAAATTCTCACATATTTCCGATCTTGGCTGGGGTATTACAGTATTATTAGGTAGGAAGTATTTTTATGTTTTAGAATAGATTTATGATTTATTTTGTAGTTTTAGATCCCTATTATGTTACTGTAAAGGTTAGGAATAATTTTATGAGGTTTTAACTTGTTTTTGAAGTAGTAAAAGTCATATAAAATAGAGTCATATGTTAATTCCGAAAACTAGACTTTTATTTAGAAAAAAAGTTAAGCTTTTGATTTTCTTTCACCTAGATTGGTGTGTAAATCATAGCTCATAAGGCTGATTTATGTTTCTAAAGATTTCTTTAGTCGTCATAAGTGATTGAACCAAGAAGTTAAAGCAAAGTGCAATGAAATAAAAAAGTGATAACACCGAAATATTTGTCTTTAAACAAAATTAAACATTTAAATTAGAAGGGAGAAAAACATAATCTCAAGCTAAAGAAAGAAGTTTCAAACTTGAAACATCAAACATAAAACTGTTGAACATGATACTAGAGTCAACCATCAACACCTTCAGCTTATTTGACTAATGAGCGACGTGGCTCTTTCTTGGCATTGAAGTAAACAGTTGCCACAGGCATCCCAAGTCCAAACCGAATTGCAAAGGCACGAGTGTTGAAATGGGTCCTGGATAAAGGTGGGGCCAAAAAGCCTATTCGCGATCTTTGTTGAAACAAGATGATTACGTAGCGGTGGATTCCAATTTGTGGGCGCGGTCCCAAATATGAAAGAACTTCATTACCTGTAAATTAATTGGAAAACTTAACTATAAATCTTTTACACCAAATAAAAATATGTTAATTTGTGACCTTAACTCACCATACGTCTCATAAAATCTAACGTTAAATGAGGTTTTTCTGGGGCTTTAAAATTGCTAATTTGCTTTTTTACTAAAAAAACTGTTAGTTCACGAATTAAATCGACATATTACTGTCTTGTTTTGGAGGTCATGTATTAGCTGGACTGACATTTTTACAGAAAAACTGACAGTTTTAACTTGTTTCAAAGTACAACATAATAATAGATATTGCCTATCATTTCATATATAAGATCTCATTACATTTATATTAATACCGCACATTTATTGGATATGTTTCATTTTTAAAAAAAAAAAAATTAAGTAAAAGAATTAACTAGTTTTGAAAACGCGCCAAATCTAGTGCAGGATTTAAGTTTCATATCCCTTTTCCATTTTTTTTTTGGTGTAAATTTCTTTTGATAATCATAAAAATGTAAAATGCAGAATAATCCATTTTCAATCAAAAATTTGAAGAAGTGTAATTTGAGATGATTAGAGATATTTGAATCCAAAATTGCACCGTTTTACAAACATAACACAATTTCTGCATTAAGCTGTAGACAATTTACTCACTATCAAGTACGGATATTTCATGTGTTTGTGTGCGTGTGCATGAATATACATCTACATACTTCATTAACTTCAAATATTTTATCTATCTATCTATACATGCAATTCTTATCAAAGGAATAATATTTGTCAATTAACTTGTAAATAAGGTTATATTGGCTTGAGTGATCGACTAACAAATGTTCTTCAAATCGACTTGCTTCTTGTAATTAATAATTATAAACTAAAACATTAAATTTATGACAAAATCTTACCATGGTCAGGAGAAGTTGTACCGGGGATATCAGTGACAATCCTGAACATATACAAAAACTTAGTAAAACCATAAGAGGAAAATATACTCCGTGTACGTCTCAAAATTAATTTCTATTACTCCGTACTATTCTTGATCAAAAATAAAAAGGGAGAGGCTATTGCCACTACAACCTTTGCTAATACACTACATTCATTTAAGCTTTAACAAATAAATTAATATCTGGACACAATTACCCCTAACTTCACCTTACCTTAATTTGAAAACTTCACCTTACCTTAAATTGAAAAGAGATTTCCAAAATTATCATTTGATTTATATTTTTAATATTATTATTTTTATGAGATTCCCATTTCAATTAAGATTTTCGTGATAAGAAAAAATAAACCATTTTATTCAAAAAAAAAATTAAAAAATAGCGGCTAAAAGAAACCAGTGCAGAGGTTAAGTATTTTATTTTGACAATTAAAACCCACATAGAATTCTGCCTTCCATGGTTTCGAAAGAACAGGGAAGTAGCATTTTTCATAAGTTTCTTTCAAGGAGAAAAACAAGCTTGGATTAAATTAATTTGGTGTTGTTTAAATTCTTTACAGATATTTCAGTATTAACAAAAAATTTAATTTATAATATCAATAGTTGTTAATTTGAAATCATGGTACACAAGAACTCCATGTGGGTTTTAATGTCAAAAAAAAAATCCCCTGCATTGTTTTTTTTTCCTGCCAATATTTTTGTGTGAATAAAATGGTTTATATTTCTTAATCACGAAAAATCATCAGTGAATTCAGAATCCCATAACAATGATACTATTACAGAATTATTAAGCAAATGATAATTTTGGAAGTTCTTTTCAATTTAAGGTAAGGTGATGTTGGGGTAATTGTGTAAAGATGATTGATTTATTTATTAAGATTTAAATGAATGTAGTGGGTTAGTAAAAGTTGTAGTGGCAATAGTCTCTCCCAAATAAAATAAGCATTATTTTGGAGCAGATACGCACATATATATAGACTTAATTACCAGTGCACAAATTC